>OX419592.1:3676183-3829402 GCA_948473455.1 Teleiodes luculella | reverse complement strand
TGATAATGCTGTTGCAGTAGTGTACGTGTAGTGAAGTGTGGTTTGAGATTTGATCAGGTAGTGGAGGCATAGTTTGTGTATGATCATGGTCAAAAAAAACAAGGTCTTCTACTCGGACTGTCAAACTTGACACAACCCTACGTCATCAGGCTGTTCATCCTTGTCGAATGCGTATTATTCGACAAAGATGAACAGCAGAGGACGTAGGCTTGTGTCAAGTAGTTAACGTGGTCGGAGTGTTAGACCCTGTTTTTTAGACCATGTGTATGATGATGTTGGGTTGTTGGCGCAGTGCCGGCGGTGTACGTGCCGTCGCGCACGGGCAAGTCGCTGCTGCTACACGACGGCTACACCTACTACCTGAAGAACCTACAGGCGCACGGCCGCAAGCAGTGGTACTGCTCGTCGCGCGACATGGCCGGCTGCCGCGCTGACGTCATCACGGCGCCCGCGCACGCCGGGCCCGGCGACGTGCTCTTCCTGGTCCGCGGCCGCCATATCCACGCGCCTCCCTCCTACTACTTCACTCCCGACGGCAAGTACGTTAGGCGGAAAGACGTCTACCATCGATACAGGTAGCTTACATCCTTAGTGTTTTGTTTTACAAGTATCAGAATTTGCACTTTTGCAGCATACGTTTGTATTTATTTTTACTTTTTTCTACTTAAAATTATGCATTTTTTTAATTATCTATGTTTAGTTGGATAGCTACTCAACACTTTTTATTTACATTTATTTCGTAGATCTCTTTTTTTTAATACTTTTTTTATCAAATATCAATCATTTTTGTAAATAGATGTGTTTTTATGTTTTTTTTTTAAATGTGATGGCTCTGCGTATTATTTTTTATTGCTTATCCGATAGTGCAAAATCAATGTTACTTTAATCTGATCTGTATAGTGATAAATAAAGCACTTAAGCTCTGGGAATAAATAGTTCCTATGTGACTACGTGTATTTGACGAAACGTCGCACTCAGTTGAAAAAGATGAATTTGTACAAATATTTTTGAGTTCGGGTGGAATTGCGACACGCGTACCGAAAAGGGGCGCTAAATTCGCTGTTAGCCAACCGCCCAAAACTTCTAAATTTGTTACGTACGTAATGTAGTACGTGTTAAATGATTAACCATGCCTTTGATTGAGGATACATTTTATTTGATTCTCCTTATATTATAATCGAAAAAATAATTCAGTCTCTCTATGATGAATTTTTGTTAGCAAATAATTTTTAATTAATGAGTAGTGTAAGAAATTAATAATTAAAAATAACGTCTAGACTGTGATGAATTCTTCCTAAATGTTGTATTAAAATTGGTCAATTTGCACAGTATCTATCGAAGTTGTTACTTTAAGTTTGAACAATACTTTGTAATAGGCTAGTGGAAGTTTTATTAAAGGGCATGAGCGATGTCTGCCGGGTGTTTTCCTCAACCTCTCATATTTTAGCGATGAAGCCGTTGAAGGTGGCGAGGGGTGGCGCCCCCCCTTCCTACTACGTCGTTCGCAAAACTCCCCCTCCTGCCTTCTAGGAAGTAGGTGCGGAAGTTATTGCGTAGTACTCGTATTTTCATTCACAATACATTTTATCACGTAACCGTATTTTGAAACTGGTTAGTGTCATAAATGTCCAAACAGAAAACTTGATATGATATATCAATTAACTATTATATTAAGACATGTTAAAATATTCAATAATTACTTACTAACTAGTACCTACTTATCTAATATTAAATGGTAGATACTACTTTAATTTAAAAAAAAAACAATCATATTTCTTCTAAATACATTATATAAAGCCAAATATTTTTTCTAATCAAAAAGGGATATCAGAATGTTGTACGCATGTGTTGAAAAGTAATACTTAACAAGGTTTCAGACTTCGGAAAAAAATATAATACATTTTATTGCGTTGCAATGGAGCGTATCCGTGGACGACATGAATTGCGCAGTTGTGACGGATCAATACGTCCTACGAAGTTATGAAAGAAGAAAGTTCGGCAGGGCTGAGGGCACGCCCATACGCGCCGTGCCCTGCGATCTCCGCACAGCCTAGTTTCCCCTGTATGCCCTAATTTTGGCGCTCTCTCCTTGTAGGCGCGGCGCGTGTGTGCGTGCGCCCTACTCCCTACGCCCTAAACCGCCTGGCGCATGGCGTACACCGTACACTGACGTAGTTTGTTGTTGTTACGTTTTGAAGGATGCGGAAGTAGGGAACATTTCGTGTCTGTTTTTATATTAATGTAGGCGTTTCCGTGAATCCGTGATGACGCAGTTGCTCTATTTAAATAACAACTTTTATGTTGTGCGTCTTTTCCAAGATAATGGAATGTTTACTGAAAATTTTGCTTTTTGCCAGTAATTAATTATCAATAATTCTTATTTATCATAGATATTTATTAATTATGAATATTCTGAATTGTTGTTTTTGATTAGGTACTCAGACAATTTGTGTTTTGTTTTCTTAAACAAAAAAGAAATACTACATACTTAATAGGTATTATTTATTTAAGTTCAATAATTAATTTATACAAAACAGATATAAAAATAATATCGGTCGTACAAGATTTTTCATAAATTTTAGTACCTGTATCTTAATAAAACCTAAGAGACGGTTACTGTGTACATAGCGTTTAGTATAGGTAGGTACTCGAGTGCAGTATTATTGGAGGCCGGGCGGTGCGGTGGGGGTTAGTGCCGCGCGCGACCCGGCGACCCGACAGCACGCGAGCCAGCGCCACGACCCAGCACTCTCCCAGCGGCCTAGTAGCGCCCCACGCCCACGCCCACGGCCCACGGCGCGGCACGCGGCGGGACATGCGCGTGGCGCCGCGCGCCGCACGCCGCCGCCTGGTGATGGTGTCCCCAATCGATAATGCCCCAGAATCTTACTCCGGGAACCCCTCTCACTCTTCGCTCCTCTCCCGATGCCCTAACTCACCATAACCGTCAAAGTATAACATCCCATTGAAATAATAAGGTTGTTTTTACATTACAGCTTCCATAGATGTGTTTCCGTTATACTTTAATGGCAGTTATAAAGGAACTTTTGGTATTATACAAATTGTTTCTTTGTGTTTCATTCCTTTTAGGTTTCAACGGGAAGCGTAGCTCGGTCGTTAATAATTCAGCGGATCTTATTTAGAATGATTTTGATGATTTACAAATTTTACAACAATTTGCTTTTAGAATCGCGTGATGAATTATTACGAAAGTATTCCTGCCTTTGTGTGTCAGCATTATCTGAACATTGAGTCCTAATTAGTTATGGTTTAGATTGTTGTGGAACGATGTTGGTTGTAGCCTGTGGGCGGTCGGGGAAGGCGGGTGCGGGAGGGGTGCGTCTTCGGGAGAGCATGTCGTGGATGTCGCGCTCCCGCTGGATGGTGTGGCGCGCGCGCACCGCATCCCTGGTGCACTCGCCCGCCTGCCGCGTCTCCGCGCGCTGCAAGCATCTCTGCGACTGCCAACTGCGCCCGCGGTCACATACAAACTCTCGCGCAGACACTCACCTCGAACCACAAAACCCGAACTAGATAGATCCTAGAAAAATACAGGCAGTTTGTTGACTGCCATCACACAAAATACCTAAACCTATCTATAGTACAATAATTCAGTTTCGATAAATCTAAAATAATAAATTTTAAGTACTTCCCAGATGCATGTGTGTGTATCTAGAATTGTTCTATGTATCACATATATAATTGAGGCGAAGCCACGGATGTTAATTAGGCTTTATAACTTGTTCACTTAACTTATCGCCGCTGAGCTGGAAGTTGAAACCGGTACTAAGGGCTCGATTGTCAGGTAGTGGGCTTCGGCCGTTCACACGATTCACTTTGGGAACTTTAAAATTATATTCTTTGTTCAATTAGCACTGTCTCAGTAAATGGGCACTTAGGCAGGTATTTATGAAAAAAACTGGCCTTAACTGATTCCTATTGTAGATTATTTCAAACATTGTTTGTTTGTAATGCAGCAATAAATGTTTTAGCCAGCTGGTGTAATGTAACAATTACTTCTAATATTCAAAAGCAAAGAATATGAACTATTTGCCTTCATTCTCAAAATAAAAATCGCCATGTTACAGTACAAAACGAAATAGTAGAAGAAACTTCCTAAAATTTAAAATCAATTAAATTGCAATAACACACAACTTAGAATCACGATAGTGTTTGTTTTGTTTGCATACATTTGCATTTAATGTAGATATTAAATTAAACGTTGCCGTCCGTAAAAAGTAAATGTAATAAAATTTTTTAGTAATGCCTAGTTATTATTTTACATACATCTTCGGATTTTAAGAAGTTATTATAAATGTAAGTAGTACCTTCTTATACTTATTTTTGTTGAGTTTCCGTTTGTACGTAGGAGATAACGATGGGACTGAAGCGGCGGTTTTTTAGTAGATTGTCCCGCGCGGTACCTGTCGACCGCTCGAGGCGGGAGGCTGCTGTTCTTCGAGGGGAACACCTTCTTCATCAACTCGCGGCGGCGCCAGGAGCGGGCGCGCCTGCTGTGGTACTGCTCCTCCAGGAAGTCCAAGAACTGCTCCGCTTCCCTACTCACCTTGAACGACCGCGTCCTGGGGCAGTCTCCAATACACACTCACCCACCCAAACTCTCCAACACTTACTGCTCAAACATCAACAACTGAACAATTGAGAGAGGCCTAAAAAGGAGTGAATGATAGGCCGAGAAAAAGGGACGTTTACGAAGTATTCCAGTTGCTAAATAGTCACTGAGAAGTAGTCGGAATTAGAAATCGGCTATTTGCCAAGTAGACCCCTGGCGCCGGAAGGTTATACATATTTAACTAGAAATATTTCCATGTTAAGGGTAATTACAGGTATTTGTCTAGTGCATATTTTAGTTACAGTTGCACTTATAAGTGTTAATAGTGTTAAGTTGAAGCAAAACAGCTAGTCTGATTATTGCAATCTAGTCGTTTGTTAAACAATGAAAATAGGAAGTTGTTACGTATTTATTTGTTAAATTTGTATTTATTTATTACCGAAAGTCTTAACGGATAATTTTCAAGACTTAAGTAGATTTGAGACTGAAATGCCAAATTGTTTTAAGTTACATTAATGTAGAGTCTGAATTACTTTGTGTTGTGTTCAATGAAACAACAGCGACCGTATTAGATAAATATATGTATTTTAAATAACGATAGTACAAACAAATATTTTAGGTAGATTATTTAGATTAGGTACCTATATGTTTATATAACAGTGATGTTGTGATTGTTAGTTCCATACGTGTAATACTTCCAGTTCATGAATATTAATCTGATGTGTCAAATGAATGTGCCAAAGGAACGTACATACATAAATAAGTACTAATACGATTTGAAATAATATTATTTAAAACACCAGTGTAGTTTTGTATCTATAAAATGTCTGTAGCCTGCTCCTTTGTACACAATTCTACCTGCTCATTCTAAGAATAGAAAAAGAACATCTAGGCGTACCTACTGCCCTTTGTAGCTTTTTCTACTCGAAAAGGTTTTTATGGGATAGACGCTTTCATAATCTAGAGCGAAGTGCAGGTAGGTAGTCGCAAGCCCTTTGAACATTCGAATCCTATTTTATTGCACGGTCCCAAAGATATTTTTTTTTATCAAATGCTTAGGGACCTAGTAGGTAGATTTGTCTATTTGAGAACCTTTTCGGTCTTAAATAGTCGGTCTTGCCATTTTTGTCGTGAATACTTACCGTTATTTATTTTCTTAAACATAATGACTTGGGGTCTAAGAAAAGTTTTTGAGAAAGCTTTCTCAAGTTTGTAGTACATTGCAACTGCAAGGCATCGTAATTTAAATACAGAAGAATTTTAAAATAACAAGATTGAAGTATACAAACCAAAATGAAGCAAGCCTGAAAGCACAATAAAAATACTTTAAAATTTCTTCTCGGAAACTTGGAAGTTCTAGTTAGAGGCCCATATTAGTTGGTTTCGTATTGCCCCACACTCCAAGGACGGAATAATTTTCTACAGACGTTACTAGGCTAGGGCTACGCTCGTTCCCGCATTGATAGATACAGTGGCTGTCTCGCTCAAGTTGCGCGCGTTAGAATAGGCTAGAATTCTTAGTTGATCAAGAATTTATTTTCCCAGCAGCACGTGGTCGATTGTAGCTAGCTAGATACTCGTAAACCAGGCTGCGTGCGAACGAGATGACGCGAATCATATATTTATTGGACAAGGATGGCTGATATCTAAAGGTAAACGTACGACTACGATTCGTAAACATCGTTCCTCAACCAGAACAATTAGCCACATGACAGTTAAGAAACTGAAAAGAGTACATAATAACCGAAAAACAAATTTATATCACATAGTTCGTACTTAGCATATAAAGGTGACTTGTAAATAACCATAAATAAATTACTGATGTAAATTCTTGTATTCTGGGTTGTGGGCAAAAAGTCGCATAGCTGTCATAGGCCAAATTATTATGGTCGAGTAGTACCTAAATCTTCAGCACGTGTAGGCTCCATACTTTGTGATGTATCCAAAGCTACCCGGACCTGACCTTTGCTTACCTAGCCCAAACCCTGATTTACTAGAAGTAAGCATACACATTTGTTCAGAATATTGTTGTATCCAAAGATAGCGTGAAATTAATCTAATGGTACTTCATGGTTCTGATCTGTGCGCACTGGTTGGCGGTACTTAATTATCTACGCACGGCTTACGCAAGCGAACCTACTCGTTCCGAATTCTTTATTTCCATTAAATTGTAGGAACTTTTAAAAAGGCCTAGAAAGAGGCAATCGTTTCGTCATGGCCCTATTGCGTGAACTCAGAAGTTGTAAACACCTGGTACTAAGGTATTCTGCGTACCGTTACGGTGAACAAACTGGCTATAGGAAAACTACCTAGTAGTTAAGTTCAGTAACACTGCTATCTGCCTTGATTGCTTTTTTTGTAGTTGGGTTTATTTAGAGCTTTGAGGAAAGTCTGTTTCAATACCACGGCCCGTGTGGGTTACTACTGGTTACTACATTATAATATAATAGATAAGCAGCTAGTTACTGTAGTAGACAGGGAATCGAGGTTGTTTACGATCATGACCCATTAACGTAATTAGGTATTTGTTACATGTTTGTTAACCTTCAGTTGGTACTACGCATTAGAAACATGCTGATAGCTAGTCTACTAAATAAATACAATTGTTACCATTGTTTGCCTTTTATTCTCCCAAGTTTGTTTTACAAATTTTCTTTTGCATTTTTTGTAAGTATTGTTTTTGTACCTCCTAAGACATTTTTAAAATGACATTTTGTTATTTAATAGGCACTGGCAGCTTTTACAGTTAAGCAAGTTAGTATTGTTCAAAAATTCTGGGCTCGGTAAGTACGCTCAATGCCATCTGCTGACTTCAACTTCCGATTTCTTTTAGGTTTTATGGAGATCTCTCTAAGAAATGATTGCAGCTGTTAACTGTACCGGTTGTTGAAGCTGATTGCGGGCCGGCAATAGAGTCGATAGTCATACGGAGGTGAGCTCTTCATATCACAGTGGGTAGTTGGGTACTAACTTTCTATTTTCCGCTTGTTTGAATCCACGAATTAATTTAATTTTACAATTTCTTCTTTTTCTAGGAGAGAGTACCCTTTTGATAAACCTAAATCGAAAGTAACATCTGTTTCTCGGTATTTACTCATCATTACACACGCATGTGACGTAACATTAAATTCGAAGAGCTACGAGTTTTTTGTGTATGTAAGTAGGTACTGAAAACATGTGTGTGCTCCACACTGCACACAGTCCTGAGTTGAAACTAGGCACAGACAGCCCCTCTCCCTCTGGATGTTATTGATGTTTTGATAGGGAACGCGAAAAAACGACACGATTGAGTAACACTTGAAATGACGCAGGTTCTGTTATTTTAAATGTCAGAACGTCGTCGTCGTCGTCGATGGTTAAATGCTGGCTTTAGCCAGAGCCAGTCGTTTAGGTTCGATTGAACATACATACCACGTGGTACTTATGTTCTTTTGCATATGTTTTGAAGCCTAATGAAGGTTTTAACTATGCGAAATTATCATTGGTGAGTCAATACAGCCCACACCACACTTAAACTGAAATTAAGTGGTTATGTGTAAAACGTATTGCTTTTATTAAAAAGCCCCGTGATGGGTACATTGGCTGATATCAATTGATTTAACGACCCAGAATGAAATACTCTTATGTTATAATTTATGAGATCAGATTGATGTGCAAAATTAGTTACAATTCAGTGCTGAAATTAAAATTTATTAGGTACATATTTCTATTACATTTTAAAGTTTTCTTACGGTATAGGAAGATGTAAATTTTGGATATGATTATTTACTCACGGAACTCTAATAAATAACAAATGTAAATTGTAAAGACGTGTCTATCGTTCCGTGAGAATGCAGCCGAGTTATTGTAGTCATGTGGCGCGTCCACGGTGAGATCTCAGTTGTTGTTCTCAATTCCTACTCTACTAAGATCTACTAATAAGCACTATAAGCGCTAAAATAAAACAGTTATCAAATAGGTATCTAAATCTATAATCTTCAGAATAAAACTATCAGGGCGTTGTTGATGCAATGTTTTTCAGATCTTTGATTGATGCTGTATTAAAAACTATTCGAACGCTGTCATGCATACCTAATCAATATAATCAATGATACATGTCCAGATTGATATTCAGAATGGATATTCATTCAGAATGCCGCAGTTCGACTCTAGATTTCTCTTGTTTATCGAGACACACAGCTGAGTAAAAGGACCCACGAACTCCCGTTCATCATCTCCTACTTAAATCTCATCTCGAAGCTCTAAGAGTCAAAGGTCTGAAATATTGTCTTCTCTGGAAGCTTCTCTGAAATAAATAAAATGGACTAGCTGTGTCCTTATGTCCTTGTGTACATTACATCTCCACCTAAGTTTTCCGTTGCTTAGGTACACGAGCTTTGATGTCTGTTTTTCTTTATATACAGGAAAAAGGAAAAAATATTTCAATAGAATTTTATTTACGTAGGTTATGTTATGTATGATATTTATTTGGGTCACGCGATGATATTGTAAACTATGAAATACGTTCCTACTAACCTATCTTAGTACCTACTTGAAACATTTTTATATTTTAATTTTGTAGCGAATCAACCGCTGTGTCACGAAGATTCGGGCTCTCAGGCCTACACGTGGCGACAAATGCCTCCACGGCCAAAACAGGGTTATTAACATCTAGAACGCCTTAGTCACCGTAAGTTCTATCCATCTCACATTAATAAAACTCCACGACACTTTCCGTAATGTATTTCTTTATATAGGTGCTAGCTATTGATCGCCAGATTACTACTCGTATTTTTAATATGGATAATCTCGACCTCGAAACTTGATAAAAAATATATTTTGATACCTATTTTTATTTTACTTAGTACCTCTACCGTGTGGGAACTGGTTGAACTAGTATCTGCTTAATATTCAGTTATGTTTTATAGGTGCCTACCTATCTTTGTGTATAATTTTATTTCTTGATTTAGTGAGCCTATAAATAATACATTGGTAAGTACAGATAGGTATTGAAAATTATAATGAATAATGGAGTTTTCCATCATATCACAAATATACCTATTGACTTCCTAAGAATTTTAAACCTCCGTTAACAGCTCATATATACGTCCCCACCGAGGGGCTCGAGCCTACCCTGAAATCAGGGTGAATAGGCCTTAGTCGATCACGCTGGTCTAGTGCGGGTTGGTCAACTTCAAACACAACCTTTGAATTACTTCGCAGGTGTGTGCAGGTTTCCTCACGATGTTTTCCTTTACCGTAAGAGCATCGAATAAACGTAGATACATATGAATTCGAAAATCGAAAACACATTGGTACGTGCCGAGGTTTGAACCCGCGAACTTCTGAATGGAAGTCAACGGCCCTAGCTACATGGCCACCGACGCTCATTTACTTTACATTTACCAAATTTTAAACCTATTCAGCTTGAAATCGGTTTGTAAGTAGTTATATATTTGTAAAGTTTTGGATGATAGGTAAAAACTGGGAGGTTTAAGTGTCTCATTGAAAATGATCATGAGTTTATGTTAGGTATATGATACATATGAAAGTATCTTATATTGGGAATATAAACTTACTAAACAAAACTCATTAAAGATATTTTTGTAATAGGTACCTAGGTGCTTTATTCTACTACAACGTCTGCGATACAGCTTATTACGTCTAAGACCTGTCGTCGAGAGGTTTTGTCATAATGGCCACAATCGCCGTGGTGACAAGCGGGTTGGACATCGAGGAAGATAAATAATTATAATTCATAGGTACCTCTATTCTTCTGAATATTATCACATCGTACTACCTAAATTCAGGTAAAGATAAAAAGTAACTGTATAGAGTTTCTATTATTAGTTAAGAAAACAGACAAGCTTGTCGCCTCTTATCTAAACCGCAGCGTTTCTATAGAAAATTAAATACGAATGAAAAGGTAGTATATTTTTAGCACCATAATATGTTACTGAATAATGCTGTAGATTCAGCGTTGTTAGCGCCATCCGTTGAACTTCAGTCAAAACTGCTCGGGGTCTAGCGTGGTACTTGATAGCCTGGAAGCTTCACTGCGAGTTCTCTGTCGTTGTTATCGGTAGGTGTCGCTACGGGTAGCTGATGCTCTCGATTGTTCCACATGTGTTTTACATTATGAAAGCTCACTAGCATCGTGTATCGTTCTCATCAAACAAAAAGCTGTATTTTTTTATAAAAAAATACCTAACATGATAGATAATAATTAAAATCGAGAAAAAAATAAAATCTCGTAACATTTTCATCTACACTAATATTAGGAAGAGGAGAGATTTATTTTTTATATGTTTGTACGTTTGTTTGTCTATATCTACACTAATATTATAGAGGAGAAAATATTTATTTGTAACAATGTGGCTCAAAAACTACTAGGTATACCGATTTAAATAATTCTTTCTTCAACAAAGAGCTACATTATTCGGGAGAAGCTTACTTTCTGTATGCAGCCAGATTCTATGGGTAGGTCTAGATTCAATCGTCTTAGCTCGAAACGAACTGTGAACCAACAGTGATACTTTTAAACAAATAACTGTATTTTTTTTTGTCCAATCAAAAACAAAACCCATTCATAATTCACTGATACCACTTTTTCCATACAGGGTTAAGTGAGGGGGGTCCTTTTAGTTTAGTTTAGTGTAGTTTAGTTTTAGTTTTAGTTTACTTGAAACTTCTGCTACAAGTTTCCATTAATATTGTTACTCCTTTACAGAAACCGAAGCTAAGAAAAAGAGGGGTAGAAAACCTAAAGTGAACAGGAAAACACAAAACAAATTATTTAATAAACATGCCAAAGAGTTACAAAAACCAATTTTGAAATATAATGACCCTATCTTCACACTTATGTCCGAAGAACTAGGTGCCAAAATGACACCGATGGCTGTGTATATGTCATTTAAAAAGTATTTAAAAAATTCTGCAGCTTATTAAGATGAAAAAAAAAACGATGTTTCGGCAGATGGTCTATCTACTAAATCAGAGGTTATAAGTAGGTATCACATGCAAGTCGCATGTAACTTCAGAGTGTTAAAATTATTATCGTAATAATAATATTAATAACTGGACAAAAAAATGTTTCATCTTTTAAAATGGAGCCATACGTTGCCCGCTATTTTTTATTCAAAAATTATAGCATTCATAACTAAGAATGTCGGCCGATGTCAGACTAGTTTAGGTTTCATTTATGTAAAGTAAATAGTTTTTTTATATTACCGTGTTTAATTTCTGGTATTTAATAAATACATTTCCATAAATTAACAATAAAAATATTCTCCTAGAACGAAACGGTTTGTTGTGAAGTGGACTGTATATTTATTTGGCTGATTATGAAAGTAACCACAAGATGAGAAAAACTAATATTTGTATTTAACTCAACAAAAATTTAGTAAAAGAACGTACGCATTAATACTGATAATCATAAAACTCATGAACTCATCGTAACACTTAAATAAACCTATGTTTTCAGTTAGACAAAGTTCCATGCGCAGTAACTACCGTACACAAAAGATGGCGCTAGTAGCCACTTTTGAACCGTAAACGAGAATATTTTTGTGTTTACTACGACAACCTACACTAACAGAAAAAAATGTGTATTTTGTTCTTCTTTCCTTGGCGACTGGACAGCCAATGACCGACCTATCTAAAACACTAGGCTAGGCATAGTTTTGAAAGGCGACCTTGGTGAATGGAATATGCGTGCGATCTACTCAACCTAATTCAGGGTAGATTTAAGACCTTCACTGTAGACCACAAGAACGCGACATTACATAAATCGTAACTCTGCTCTGCGGCGATACAAAAGATGCGAAAGAAGTCATACCTATTCCATTCGTGCGTACGTTTACAGGATACACCCACACAGAATACACCGCACCATACGCAATTTTTTTTTTCTTATTGTTATTTCGCTTATCTCCTTTTCCTATCTTTATTTTTATCTTTCACTGTTACTGTTTAAATAACTCGCATCCCTCAGAAGACACCGGCCAGTTGCACAGTAGCCGAAATGACCAATCTAGCTGGACAGAAATCGTTACTCCCACGTTACTCCATATCTGCTATTCTTTCCCTAGAAGCAATAGTCAACACCCTAGAACGAAGGAATCGCGCAATAACTTTTAACATATGTTGTCCTCTGGTACCCCTTTTTACAAATACCATCCAGTAAATCATTATGAACTTTGAAATGTAGAAAAGTGATAATTTTTCGTTTGATTTTTTTTCTGATTTGCTACATTACATATCGATATTTCTAAAACAAAGTTCGTCGTATTAAGATAAGATAAGATAAGATAAGATATGTTTTATTTGTTGGAAATAGGTTAGTGTTTCTTAGTGCCGGAACTACATGTACCTACCCTCTTGTACTCAGGCTAGTTTTTAAATATGTTTTAGTGTTATTGTCTTATTCCTAAGGATGTGGAACTAATTTGGAACTAAAAAAGTCTTTAATAATTCTGTTCAGACAGAAGGTCTTTTCGGCCACAGTGCGTTGTTTGGCACCAAAGTAAGTCCATTACAACCGTCACTATAACATAACAAATGATACCTACTCTCCTTTACGTATTATTCCTCATATTGGATACTAAAAGTTCTTGTTTATGTTAATTTCAGGTGTGTGTAACGGTCAGGCAAAGCGTGAAAGATTGTATTCATTTTACGATTTGGAGATAGCGCTGCACCATTGCTCCAATGATTAGCATTAGGAGAACAGTTTAAAACTTTTCATCGAAAGAACAAAACTACGATATCTTTGAATCTGAAGTTTGAGAAGAATATATAAATGTAACTAGCGACCCGCCCCGGCTCCGCACGGGAAAATGGTTATTGTGGGTTATCCTTCAGTATATTATGCATGTATTATACATATAAACCTTCCTCTTGAATCACTCTATCTATTAAAAAAAACCGCATCAAAATCCGTTGCGTAGTTTTAAAGATTTAAGCGTACAAAGGGACATAGGGACAGAGAAAGCGACTTTATTTTATACTATGTAGTGATAGTGATTAGCGCGCCAGAAAATTCAGAGCATTTAAAAATTTCCACTATACTATAATTAAGTTTATTTTAATAAAAATATGGATCATCTATGATTAATAAAAAAGAATAACAAAGCCCGGAAGTGATTATGGGTAAATAATATGCATAAAATACAAAAAAGTATAAGGATTTACAGAAAAATGTATTTCGTCCCGTTTTATTTCAATGAGGTTTCTTGACCTCGGCGCTCATAAGTACTAACTTACAGTCAATAATATAATATTGTTCTTGTGTAAATATTTTTACTAGAATGTTTCAAACACAAGAAAATCAAAACCCAAGTAAAAGCAATCGCGCTTTTAAGTACACAGACAGTAAAGTTGAAGATCAATAAAACGATAACTTAAGTATTGTAGAATTTGTAGAACAGTTTGATTATGATTTATGATTTGAATGGAGAGGGAAGGGCACCAAGTACCCAAGACCACTGCGACCTATAGTGGATCTATTGTAGTCGGCCCTCATAGGCTACATAGCCTCTTCCAAACCGACCGCTTTGAAGAAGCTGACGGTTTTGGTGGTATTTAGGCTTCGGGCTTCATGGGGGACAAGCTTGTGCGCTGTAGAACAGTTAATACGAAGTTGATGCAATATTACATAGTTTAGTCAATTTATATCTACGAGTATTAAGGTCCGTACTCACTGAGGGTAATCGTGGCATCCAGTAAAGTTGGGTTGGGTTAATAAACTGTTTATTATTGTGCAACACACATCAAATTTTTCCTACGGCCGATACTACCATCAACAATAGGTTGGTAAACCTTGCCAATAATGTCTAGTCCAAAAGGTTATTTTTTTGTTAGTTTTAAGAGTGTGATATTAAAACCAATGGTTTGTAGGGTTAGGTTTACAGCTGACTTTGTAAGTTTATACCTATAGCTTAAAGCTAAACAATTTTAAGGACAATAATACATTGTGTTCAAGTTACTAAGTGCTTCCAAGCTTTGTATCAATTTGAAATAAGTAGGTATAGGGTTTTAAATAGGTATATTATGTATTTTCAATTTGAAATAGTAATTACGTGTATCAGCTTCAATAGCCATACAAGTTCCGTTTTATGTAGATAAATACGACCAACAAAGTTTGTATTATAAATAAGTTAGTTCATTGTTAATAAATTAGGATCATTTTATTTATACTACGCATTTTTTTTATTATCTAATAGGTACCCAAAAATCACCACAGCAATCTACGATTCTGTGCTACTTGCTTCCATAGAAATGTTACATACAAAAAGAAACGTTTTAAACATAAACATACTTCAATTTTATAAATGTTGAAAAATTACGTTTGTGCTTATATGTATAATAGTAGGTGGTTGGGTACCTTTAACAGGAATATAGAGTTTGTGAAGTGAACCTATAAACCCACACGATAAGTAAGCAAACAACAGAAATATACGACGAAACAAATCCAGAATAAACAGTGGTACATAACACAAAACCTCAAAGACAGTTTGTGAAAGATAAGTTGATGTTTCATTGTTATATATGACAACTTGAAAGTTGGTTTGTGGACTTTATATAGGTAGTCGGAAAAGACTCGCAAAATATAGAAGGCATATTGAGCTGAGAGATAGCTGGCATCTTGTGAACCACAATAGTTACCAAAAGAATTTCAGAACAAAGGTCTTTTAATTGATTGAAAATTGTACTCGTAGCTTTTTATTTGTTCTTTAAATGTTACAATATGATTGCCAATGGCACTGGTAGGGTAAAACTTAAATTTTTACTTAAATTTATTAGTTCAGATCTTACGATTTAGAACTGCATCTGCAAGTTAACGCTGAATTTTTCTCGGTATTCGCGTACCTTGCCTTACTTAAGCATGAACTGACATTTCCTACAATTTTACGGTGGCGTATTAAAGCGTTTCCACATTATCCGATTCGATATCGGTATCGGACTCCGAAACGATACCACCGCAAGACCTTATAATATATGGGTCAATTGAGCTATCGCACATGTAAAAATATGGTTAATGTCGTCATGGATTTTCGGTAACTAGTTTAGTGGAAATTTGAAACATCGGTGAACAAGTAAAAAGGTCAATTAAAACGCGGAAACATAACACAATGGAAAATGTTATTTTGGATAATAAATAAAATGTCCAACTGATAAATGTCAAAACGTTAGCGGAATTACAATTTTCGGAACAAAATATATCGGAAATACAACAGGTAACCAATTTTTTACATTTAGATTTAGTCTTAGTTAAACGGTAAATTAATATTTTTTTAAATACGATACCTTGTTTAGAGGTAACATGTTTTTTACTAGTGTTCCTTGCTCTTAAAAAGTACCTAAAATAAAACTCACTTTTTTCTGTAATAGGGATAAGAGCAATGTTGATACAAAATAAAATTACAGATGTGCAGTTCATACCGACAGAAAAGGGCAAATACATATTGGTGTTGCGGGGGTTCACGTACTCGCAAGTGGGGGGCAGGTTCTTCTACTGCTCGTCGAAGCACATGGGGTGTCGCGCGCGCGTGCGCATGTCGTCGGGCAAGCTGGTGGCGTCGGGCGAGGCGCACAACCACGCGCCGCCCTCGCACGCGCGCTGCGGGAACGGCGCCTTCGTGCAGCTGCGCCCGCGCGCCGGCCCCCTGTCCCTCGCCCCGCACACCGCCACCACCACCCCTTCAAACTTGCCCGTCAAAACCTCCACTATCCTACCCTCTTCCATCACTTCTTCCAGCGCTGCTGCCTTAGCATTACATGCCTTCAACTTCCCAAGGATATTTCCGAAAACTGATATGTGGTTGAGACCACCTAACCCTGAAGATAAAAAAGAATAAATTGTTTAAAATTTAAACCCGACGTGAAATGAATAATAGCAATATTGTTTGACTGTTTTAGATCTCCATCCATTTATTTGAAAAGTATTAACGTATGATCTGAATGTTCTTCTTTTACATATTTTTTTTTTCTATAATATTTTAAGTCAGATAATAAAACAGCTCTTAGTTAATTACACTAGTAAATTTGTGTTATTGAATTTATTTTTAAGAGAGATACTCCTTATAGTGTAAGAGAGTTTTTTTTGGTACAGCTTAAAACTTGTAACCTTTCTCCTTATCTAAGGTATATTGACCATACCTTTCCTTGACTGCTTTTGATTATTTTTAAGTTACGGATTGTTAAGGTTATTTAAAACTTTTATTAATTAAGTTTTTTCCTTTTAAGGTAGCTTATTCTTGATCTCTATTCGTGTAATTGTATATTTCGAAAATAATGCCTGTAGTTAAGGTTCCTAAAGCTATGCTTTTGGTGATATCGCGACTTGATACGTAAATTGGTGATATTTTAAAATAATTATGAACCTTGTTATTGTTTAATTATTGTTAGGAATATCAGTTTAAAATCATGCAACTTTTATTAGTATAATAAATAATCGACTTACGTGAACATTATTTCATCATTTATTAGATGATTTTGATAATTAATTATTATGTTATAGAATATTTCTATTTTAAATAAATGTCAAATGACGTTTCTGACAGAAACTCAACTAAGAAGACTAAGTTTTTGTAATTATGTTGTAAATTATGAATTGACTTATTGAATAATTAGTCGATTCCTGTCAGGAACGTCTTTGTACTAACAATTTTGTAATTTTTATTACCTTGACAAACCCACTTTGTTTAGTTCAGAAAATACACGAACAAAATACCACAAACTCTAACCGTACATACTCGAGTCACTAGTTCTAGAATTGCTAGGCGTTTACACAAATAAAGTAATATTTATTTGCTCTTTCAGATAAAGTACCTACTTATTCTATTGGGGCTTTATACTCTAAGCCGGTATTATACTTATACTATCCTAAATTCAGGATCCGATATTAAGTTGTTCCTGAATTCAGATAAGTTTAATAGCATTTAGGACGAGTAGCATCCGATTTAGGAGTCTGTACGTTTCCGACATTCTAAATCCTAAATCGGGTAGGTGTAGAGCTCCAGACAGAAAAATAAATAATAGCAATGTCTTATTAATTACTTGAATCACATAAGGGATAACATTAGATTTAAAAACCAGCCTAATGATCCATTTTTATTTTATTTTTAGGTACAGTTTCGAAAGATGAAATTGAGTTCTATTACACTAACAGCAAATTTGGAAACAAAATGTTGGTGGTAAACGGGTTCCGCTTTAAATTTAACACGGAGAGAGCTGGTAAAAAGCGGTGGATCTGTATCAATACCTCCAACAAATGCAAGGCGTTCGCTGTGACCGAGGGTGATGCTATAGAGCGTATCGACGACGCACACAACCACCCCTGGGCCATCGGGAAGTCGGCCAAAACCAGGAAACTCGCTGTCACTGATGACGCTGGCAACTTCGTCAAACCGTACTATCTCCCAATAGAAGACGATGAAAAATAGCTTATTTAGCCCAAATTAGTTAATTTTAAGTTTTCTAAACTAAACTAGAGCGTCGGTGGCCAAGTGGCTGAAGCTGTTGACTAGAGAGTCGGTGGGTTGTTGACTGCCATTCGGAAGTTCGCAGGTTCAAGCCTCGGCGCGTACCAATATGTGTTTTCGATTTTCGAAATCATATGTACGTTTATTCGCCCCTTACGGTGAAGGAAAACATCGTGAGGAAACCTGCACACACTGCGGTTGTGTGTGAAGTTGACCAACCCGTACTGGGCCAGCGTGGTCGACTAAGGCCTATTCACTTTGATTTCAGAGTACCTAGGCTCAATCAAGCCCTTCGGTGGGGGGACATAATATATGAGCTGTTAACAAAGTTAAGTTTTAAAGTATGTCAATACAATTTATGTGTCTGTAAATAATTCATTGTCAACAATGGTGCCACGACAAAAAATAAAATTAGTTTATTGTACTTTTGTATTTTTTTTAGAATGTGCACTTAGTCGCTTAAGGTTGATTTAATTCATATTGTGGCAATGAACATTTGTTGTTATTTCATTCAGTCGATTTGATTTTATTTCTTCATTATGAATACTTTTAGCTTAATTTTTATTTTTTTAAATTATGTCGCTATTTTTGTCTCAGTACCTATTAAATATGTTGTTCTAGTAATTTTGCAATACGTGAAATTTCATTTCTCTAACATGCGATGGCGATGGCACATTGTCATGTGGAACATAGAGCCCTTATGCATAACTAGCTGCCCGCCCGCAGCTTCGCTCTCGTTTATGGTATCTCGCGGAAATGATGTATTTTCCCGATGCAAAAAGTCATCCAAATTTCGACCTAATAATGGTAATTTTTTTAATTACAACTTTATTAGGTAAATTATGTAAAATCTGTTTATTTCAATTTGAATTGAATAGAATCTATTCAATAAATCAATAGATAAAAACAAGTAGGTACATAAAATGAAACTATCTCTCTGAGTTCCATTAAATTTAACAACAGGTGAGTAAATCGCGACTTCCTATTAAAAGAATTAGAAAAGATCTTTTTCCTTTTGCTGGAGCATGTAAGTACCAACTACCAACAAACTCCTATACTATAATAAAACTGAAGAATCGGCGTGTCTGTCTGTACATTGAGTTGTTTTTCAAAAAACTGACTGTAGGTGTGGGGAGTGTAGCTGAACACAAAAATACAAAATTTGAAAATAATGTGTCTAACTGTCGCCCTGTTCGTACACGCTAATCTCTGGAACTGTTGGATCGATTGCATGGTGGTACCTTATATCCCCGGTCAACATCTTAGATACTTTTTACCACAGAAAAAAAAATACAACGCGTGCGTAGCCGTGGGCGGACAGCTAGTTTATAATATGATCCTCGAGTCCCACATGACAAGCAAGCAATAATAATCTGATTGTATGTTTTATATAAAATCAGACAGTGGTATCTGGGAGAGTGTCTTGCAGTGAACATTCATCAAAAGATCTGCTTTTTTGAAGCGCACAGTCAAGTTATGAAACGATCTGCCTGCGGCGTTTGTATGATCGATTGCTTTACCAAACTCTTTTAAAAGACACAGTGAACGGGCATTTTCGTCTCTACAGCACCTAGAACCTCTATTATCTTAGCAATGGTGTATGTATCTAAGGATTAGGAAATGAAAAACATTTGTCCCTGTTTATATTAATTTACCTACTTTTAATTAAAGGTAATACAGGAGTAGTGCCAGTACCTAATAAAACTATATTGCATTTTTTCAAAATATATAAACGAACACCTGTTTTTATTCTTCTTCTTCTTTGCGAGTCGATGACAAATCGAACTATATGTTTGCCGCCCAGAATCCGGCCATCTGTACTGCACCATCCGTGGCGTCCATCAGGTCCTGCTGAGAACAGGTGACAGGACAGGCAGGACAGGACACCAAGTGGGCCATGGACTGAACTGCTGCTCCGCACATACACTCCAAGTTTGGATCATTAGAGAGTCCCCACCTGAACATGTTTTTATTTAATACATTAGGTATGTAAGAAGTAGTATATTCCACAGAGCAGGTTACAGATGAAAGGTAATTCATTGTTTCCAGAGCCGCAGTTCAGTTTGTCACAGCGAGGCAATCTGGTGGTGCAGATCGGTCCGTGGCGGTTTAACAAGCACGCGTGCTGGGGCTCCAAGGTGCGCTGGACCTGCATCAAGAAGAAGAGCGGCTGCAACGCCGCCATCACCACCGTCGACAACGTCATCGTCAAGACACTCGGCAACCACAACCACTAGAGTGTCTTATACATGATCCATCCCTGCTGTACGTCCGCTCAAAGTCATGCACGATGCTAGGTGCAAAAGTGATGGCACTTTAATTCCATTCATGGGAATGGACTTGTCGCATATCGTTACTGGACAGGAAGATGGATCGTGTATTCGTTTTTTTATCGCATCTTGCATCGTGTTTAGCGAGAAGTACGTACACAGAAAGACAGATCATATACCTACATATAAGGTTTTTAAGTGTTGGTTTAAAATAAACACTCGTGCTGAGCTCTAAACTGCGTTAGTCCCGCATCAAGAAGAAAAGCGGTAACTACAGCCGTTTTCGGTATCATCACCGTAGACAAAGTCTTCGTCAAGACAAGACACAAAATATTCATTGCTACAACACTCGGTTTCTACAATTTTCGACTCGAGCTTCAAACAGCAAGACTACAGGGCGCTTACCCCTAGAGTAGCAATATTTTTTGCGATGCGACCAAAACAAATGAATTATTGGCCCATCATCGCTAGCATGCTTCCTAATGCTCTGACTTGCTTCGATCGTGTATAGATATAGCAATCTTACTAGATTGTCATGGTTGTAGATGGTATTCCATAGTATAATGGTATAAATGTTATATTTAATTTTTTTTTACTTTGTGTAATATCAGTATAATTCGACAAGGATGAATAGGCAAAATGACGTAGGCTTGTGTCAGTCACGTGGTCTAACGGTTAGACCTTGTTTTCTTACGAGCTAGTTAGGATCGTAAATATTCTTTACATGTGCGGTCACAAAGATAAAATTAATTTAGTACGGTTTTTTTTTACTTTCTTTTATTAAGCGCATAGTTTTATACAACTTCATCAGTTTATAATCAGCAATTATATAATTCCTGTAGTACCTTGTGAGTTATTTCATTTATATCTTATATCCAATTTGCTCTGTAGGAAATTTGTAGAAATTCATGCCATAGTAAACGCAGGTAATAAAAAATACTTACCATAATTCTGTATGAGTACATATGGCGGGACTGGAAGCGAATTGTTCTCATGCGACTGTGAAGTCTAAGCACGACTTCATTAATTCTGCGGTCGTTCATGATTATATTATTATGAATACGGAAGAGATGGACAAGAAGGACCAAATGCTGGCTATGGTATCAACAAGAAAGAAATCGAACAAGAGTTTGGTATAAGATACATATTTCTCCAAGGACTTCTAAATGCTAGCGTATTAAATGCGTTTATATGCTTTCAGCAAGCCAACGATCGAAACACCGAGGCTTTCGCAAGTGTTTGGCGGCTCAACTATTGAAACGTCATAATACGTACACTCCCGTAAAAAAAGAACTACCTGTCACCTCATCCAAGCACCAGCGACACGTACCGAATTATTTTCAGTATGAAGAGAATAATGTGCGCCGTCTGAGGCGCAAATGTGTTCTGTGCTCTAAAAGGACCAACACTTACTGTGAAGGGTGTGGAGGGAAGGCCTTGTGTCTACCGTTATGCTTTTCAAAGTACCACCCATAATATTTTAAGATGCCTGCTGCGAAAAAGTTTAAAACATATCCATAGCGTTACATCTTTTGTTTATCACCAAAATTTTCAACCGAAAAATGTCCCTCACTGCCACTGTTCTGAAAAAAGCATCCCCCGGAGGCAGGCTATCTATGCGCCGTAAGCTGGCAGGCTTACCTACGAATAATTTAGTAATGAAAACACATTTCTTTTGGTCACTTTGGTTTGGAAAGTCCTTCATTAAACTTTTACGGAGCTGCGATAGATATTTATAATCTTGAAAATAATGTATAGTAAATTGTTCTTATTTCAAATGTTTTTCTTTCATATTCACGGTTTTCCTGACACTTACTCGTGACATGTGGATAAACAACCAGTTAAATTTCGCGGTGTATAATCAAACAGCGCACCTTTCTGAATGTGCAAACTCACTGACATCGTTAATTAGTTTTAAGTAAATGTAACTTTGTTTCACAGGGATTAAGGTAAAATTTGAGACAACTTCTCGCGGTACCCCTGTAATTGTATTGGGCCAGTACCGGTTCAACCGATGGAGTGGAAGCAGGGGGTACAATGTTCGCTGGGTGTGCATCAAAAATCGAGGTGGATGTCGCGCCACACTCACTACCATTGAAAACATTATTGTCAAAATGAAGAATGACCACAATCATTGAGACATAACTTCTATGTATGAAGTAATTAGTAGAAATAACCCGGCTAGGGCTACATATTACAAGAAAACATTGCTCGTTTAGGTATAACCGCAGAGTACTACTCGTATAATGTAAAACTATCTTTGCAGAGTATTGGATGTCACAGTTCAGTTTTATTGTAGGTACTTGGGACGTGCTGTAAAACTGCAATCGTTCTTCTATATTTTTATTGTGCTCTATCTTTTGCCCTGCGAGTCAAGATACATTTTACCGCGTCAATGAGTAAGCCATGTTATTCTCTGATAATTATGAAAATAAGCATAAATTACCTTTATTAAGTAGGTAAATTTCTAAAACCTTTGTTTAATTTATTAAAATAAAATAAATCCATGTTACTCCAAGCTAAGAATTATTAGTTTTGTGAGCCGGATACGATACAAAATTGAGATTTCATCCTATGTTCCTTGGGGAAAATTGTTCAATTTCATTAGTACTACCACTGTATTGCGGATAAACAACTAGTTAAATTTCACAGTGCATAAATTATTTATTATTATGTTGCATTTAATAATTTCGCTTGACAGCGTCGAATAAGATAAATGTATTCATATATGAGTTGTAGAATCATTAGAAAGTTATAAATATAATAAAATATTAATTTTACGTGAGATATACCTTTATCTCGGGGCAACTCCTTGGGACCTATGGGAAAGTTGTGTCGCCACAGCCAATAGGTACATTTTATTATTACGGGTATGTATTACAAAAAAAACCTAGTACAAAAACAAAACAGCTACAAATTATAATCGTCGTCTAATGCGTCTGGTCCAATGCGGACGGGTCAACAAGAAACGCTTACTTATTACCTACTTTGTGGCCTTACTGGTTAGAATCTGTTACTTTAATCAGAAAGCAGCGATCTAGCTAAACGAGCAGTAAGCTGCTATTTTTTTTCTGATTAATATTAACAATGCCAGGACATGTAATTTAGAACTTTATTTGCAACGCCTAAAGGGGCCAATTCTGTATTAACAGTAGAATTATTTTCGTATAGATAAGTCGGACACGACAGTTATATGGACGACATCACGATATGGATATCCGGTGTTGCAGGTGGAAAAGTATAGATTCAATAAAATGTGCGCCTACAAAGGGTCCAATGCCAGATGGTATTGCACCAGAAAAAACAGTGGATGTAAAGCAAGCATTTGTACAGAAGGTTATGATGTGATTTTTATAAATAACTTTCACAATCACTAATAAATATTTGAAAACTACGTTGTAACATTCTTTGTTTTTCTCTCTTATTCCATTTACTTTGAATTCTATGGTCATCATTTGTTTTAAAAAGAAGTTAATGTGAAAAGTTGGAGTATAAAATTATTTTAGCCGTGTTTGGAGTTCGACTAACAAAATGTCGCCTTAGGGACGACACATCAATGGTAGACGATCCAGAGAATAGCAACGTTCACCTGTGTCATTGTAAGAGTGGGAGGGAATTATACCAACAACAAGTTTTTTTTGGGAAAAGGCCTTAGTCTAGCAGTGAATTGGCCTACCTCATACAGCTCATACATAGACTATTTTATTGATACCAATAGATATTATACAGTGTTTTCTAATAACCTAGCCATCTACCCTTTTCACCAATTTCAACAACATTCGATTCTACAACTAGTTAACCTTTCTTAAGAGGTTCCACTGCATCTCGAAACTTCAACAGATACTTTAATCAAAATGATCATTAAAAATTGCTAGGCAATAAGGGTTCATTTTTAAATAGTATACCTATACCTACATAGAATTTTCTTTTAATTTTAGTAGCTCTTATTAGCATGTGTAGGTAGCTAGCTGCTTATTTGATCTCTTTATTTTTGCAACTTTTATAGCTTTAAAGGAGCCACGAAATCATTACCTTGACCCGCCGTTAATTAATTATTTTTGTTTTGTTACGGTTTTTGTTATTATAGAAAGTCAGTGGCCTGGATGCTTGCGGCCTATGCGCCTACCTTCGCCGATATAGTTGGGAACAGCTTTAAATCATAGCAAGTCACGCTGCTCGCTGCCCACACCGCTCCGGCGTCCAAGCCACATAATGTATGTGTTTGAAGTAACTGCATGGAATTATAAAAGCATGGCGTGTTTAACAACAACAGGAGCTTGATCTTGACCGAGGGTCGGTGTTGGTTTGTTGTAGCGAGGGCGTGGTATTCCATGTCGAAGCGCGGCAACCCGGTGCTCCACGTGGGTCGGTACCGTTACCACCGGCAGCGCGCGAGCCGGCGCTGCAGGCCCGAAGTGCAGTGGCTGTGCGAGCGCTGGACCGGCAACGGCGGCTGCAGGGCCTCCGCCATCACCATGCACCAGATGGTCATCGGACTCAAGAACGTACACAACCACTAGATTCACCAAAACTTACGTATAGCACGTGTCGTCATTCTTCTTTCGATGACTTGAGTATGTAGTACCTACCTATGACATGAAGGTAAAGTAAATTCCCTTACATCACAGATGTGACTTGAATTGGATGCGAGATTGATAATAATATGATAGGATCTTCTGCCTAAAACGAATTTAATGTTGTGTCTTCACAATCCTCTGCCTGCTATCTAATTACTCTTCGCAAACGCTTCTTCCGAAATTAATAATAAACAGATTCAAGAAATGATTTTGACTGATAGTTTTTTTGTTACAGCTATATTTGATTTTTGTGCTATTAAATTAATTTAATTTATTATTTTAGGTAAATATGAATAACAAAATAAGAATTAATAGGTACAATTAGTGTATTGTCTGCTAAACTATACGTAAGATTTCATTTAGTAGCAAAGTATGTGATAAAGATTAAATGGTAATAAAATTGTAGTAACATGTGGAAAAACTTATTTTCTCTCTTTCTTACAAAAACGATCTACCACTGATGTGTGTGTGTGTAGGTATGTGTGTGTTTGGGTAGAATTACATCAGTTAAAATACGTTACAGGTACAAAAACACACCTGAAAATTACAAAAATTGAAATTGATACTGATAGCCTCCATAACTGCACTTCGGCTCCAACATTCACAACAACGGCTCAAGGTCGTCCGGCGATACAAATAGGAAAATACAAGTACATCAAGCACCGGGAGAATGACGGCAGGGTCCAGTGGGTGTGCAACAAGAAGAGGCACGGCCGCTGCCTCGCCTCCATCGTCACCCTTCACGGTGATATCGTCAAATATACGGGCTCTGAGCACAACCATTAACAGAATCACCTCTGCTTCTTGGTCACTATTCCATGTTACATGTTGTCAACTTTGAGTTGTTACACTACGTCGGACAGCTATAAATGGGCTTTAAATTGTCTCGTCATTCGTGATTGTCCCAACCAAACCGTTACCGTTACCTAACATTCACAACAGTAGCTCAAGATGCGATACAAATAAAAAAATACATGTAGGTTGGTCACTGGGAAAATGACGACAGTAGCTATCCATAGGGTGTTGAAGAATCACGGATGTAAGAAGAAAACGGACCATTACAACAAAGATCTGATAGTAAATTTCTTAAAAAAACCCCCGAATAAAGGCGATGAGCCTGGTAGTTAACAGTGTTAGGTAAATACTAAAAAGAAGTGTGTTTATATACGTGCTATTTCAGAACAGAACAATGAGGTTAAGTATATCCAAAAGACAGAGAGACTAAACCAGGCCAGACTGTAGAGATTGGACCAAATGGTTGTGATGTTATTGAACATTTTGGAGACCAGACCGCGGTGTATCTTTGGTCATATCAGGTGAATAAAATATAAATCTAATAAGGCAGGTAGAGTTAAGTTTAGGAACACTGATACGAGAACTCTTTCTTTCTATTTACTAATATACCTGTACTGTATGTATATGTCCCCATGCCTCTGCACTCTTCCTACGTTTCAAATGAAAAAAAAAATAGTTACAGCGTGTATTTTGTCGGAAAATAATGTTAGTAAAAACTTTCTTTTTTATTTGAATCGTAGGATAGAGATTGCCCTTAATTAACAGGGTGACCTGGAATTTATTTCTTTTTGGATTTTATTTTATTTTCTTTGATTTTGATAGTTAAATATTATGTATTTGATGTGAGGATTAATGACAGTAAAGAAATAAATGTAGGTAGGTATGTTAGTTTAAACACAATTCATACAAATTAAATCAAGTCACGAATTTTTTTTAAATTTCAGCACCTAGGCGGTATAGCTAAATGTGTAATTCAATCAATCAAGCATTATGACAATCGCAATTATAATCTGTGAGACTTTATGTACAATAAATGAATGACTCTCAAATTAAACATACATTCCTAATACGTTAGTATAATTTATTTCTGTCCATCTACTCTGAGCTTAGGTAAATCCGTTTTTTTTATCCCTCATCTGTTTTATACCACTGCTGGGCACAAACCTCCCCCAACTCCGTCCATCTCTCCCAGTCCCTATTTTTTGACCATTTGTTACAAAAGATGGAGGGACAACTTAGGCTCCTCTTAAATATCAAGTAAATTATCATCATCATCTCAGTTGAAAGACGTTTACTGCTGGACAAAGGCCTCCCCCAAGGATCTCCAATGATCGGTCCTGCGCTGCCCGCATCCGGCATCCGCATCGCCGTGTGGCACCGGCATAGAATAGTCTCTTACCGTGGGGATCGTAGAAGGGGACCGAGGGATTGCTACCAGAGGATGGGCAGCAGCGTCTTCCTGTGTATTTAAGACAACACTGTTGACCCCGAACCCGCATGCCAAGCGTGGAGATTATGGCAATATATGGCTAACATGGCTCACACAAGTAAATTATATCTGCAATTTTCTATTATTGTTCCTTCTTCACGAGATGTTCTACCATACAATTTAAGTAAGTATATCTGTCTTTTTTCATTCCTAATCCGACTGAATTATCAATTGAAATGAAAATGGTCACTAAAATACTAGTAGCTAAATACTTATTATATCATTACTTACTCGTACCAACAAAATCAATCTAGTGCGTAATCTTTTACATGGGTATTCGATTTTCAGTGCCAACATTCACAACAAGTCGGCAGGGGCGTCCAGTGATCGTGTTGGGCAATCACAGGTTTAACATGCACAGCCGGTGTCGAGGCCCCAAAGTCCAGTGGCTCTGCGTCAAATGGTGTACCGGCTGCCGTGCTTCGCTCTTCACGTATGAGGGACAAATCTACAACTACAAGAACTGTCATACACATCCATGAAAGATTAAACTTACGGACAAAATTGTTTATATTTCTTATGAATACATTTTCGCCTTTCGTTATTATACGATTGAAGAGTGTTTAAATATCGTAGTTTAACATTTTCAACCGATTAAGGTATTTGATTTGCAGGTAGAGTGTGAAAGAGAGAGAATTTTAGACCTCGCAACTGTTTTGTGATATTTTCTTGGTTGTGACTGCGCTACTTTATTTTACCAAGATTTGCGTCTAGGCTGTGTAAATTCGTTTGTGACTAATTTTGTTTCCATTTGTTGCCCATATAATTTTCATTTCATTATTGATTATTTTCATTTCTTGATTTATTATTATTAGAGTTGGACCATATTACTAAAGCTAGATTACAATATCAAAGCCTCAATGTTCATATTTGCGTACAGATTCCTTCCATTCATTTTGTAAAAATGTAAAATAGCATCAGTTTGATATAAATGCATAATTTAAATGTCAATAGTATATATAAGTATATCTTTTTCATAGGTCTAGAGTTAACTACTACCAGAACGGGAAAACCGGTACTACTGTTTCGCGGTTACAAGTTCTACAAGTCGGGAAACACCAACCTGAACGCTAAAACCACTTGGTTCTGTCGAAAACCAAGCAGAGGCCAATCCGCCTGCCGCGCATCTGTCATTACCCTAAACGATTCAGTCATAGCTGTGAAAAATAGACATAATCATTAAGATATTTTTTGCACTGCACAGGCTGTTTTTGTATTTCGTGTGAAAGACGATAAGGTAAATATTTTAAAGCGTCTGCAATTTCAGAAGTTTGGCTGTAATTGAATATATGAACAAACATAAAATGGTAATAAATACAGCAATATAAAACTTCTTTATTATTTCATTACCGAAGATTATTTTCCACCGAAAAAGAAATGGTAAATGTAATGAGGTGGCGTGCAAGGCACCTCGTACACGTTTAAACAGATACATTGGTTATTTATAAATTGCTAGCTGTCCTATATATAAAAAAAAAATTGTATATCCGTAGAGGACGTGGAGGGTCCACCAGCCGTGTACAGTCGCACGCGCTGCGGGAAGCCGGCCATCACGATCGGGCGGTATCGGTTCACGAAGAACAACCGCAGCGTGAGCCCGCGCACCCTCTGGGTGTGCACGCGCGTCTCCGCCGGCTGCCGCGCTTCCTTCACCACCGTGCATGACGTCATTGTGCGCGAGAGAATGGAACACAACCATTAGTTGATTCACTGCTGAGCTGACACAATCCATGGTATAACTGTTGTCGCAATCCAGGGTGCAAGTGACGACTTAGCAAATACTTAATGGACATTTACAGATAATGGATCAGATCAACTTTTCCAAAGAAATGTATCCCGAAACGGGAATGCAGTGAACTTCACAATGCAAACTGTCCAATTGAAATGACTATTTTGTATGGAAGTGTCAAAATATCTATAGGGTTCAAAAAGAGTTTAGGTATTTGGGAAAGTAAGTTTTCAAAACCGTTGATTGAGCATATCCATTCAGCATTTAAGCTAAACCGCTGCGCTACTAACCGCTACCTACATTCTGTATTGTCCAACTGTAGTATCGATTCGCAGAGAGGAATGAGTTTAATTTTTTTTTCTATATTTTTTATTTTCACGAATTCATGTTTATTTTATATATTTTTTCGTGTTATAATATTTTAAAGTAAATAAATGAACTAACAAATTTTCTTCCTTTTGTTCTTATTTATCTTTTTTATTATGTCCTTCAGTTTTATGCTATCGTTTCAAAATTTAATTAAGCATCGTGTCATAAGTGAGATCTAAAATCGCAAAATAAATCAGACTAGGATACATTAGTAGTCCATGGAATTGGTACATTTTGGTTTGCATCAAATGGGGTAGTTCTGATTTTTTTATATGTTGTATGTAATGAGGTGGTAATGACAAATATAATTTTTCCACCTCGAAAGCCTTCCGGAACATTGTAAAATTCATGAAAAGCCATTAAATTTTTGATCATTTTTCAGTTTTTGCCATTTTTTACCACCAAGGACCTATTTTACGGTAGAAGTCACTATGAATTCTTTTAAAGTAGACTAAATTTGCAACAAAATGAGAATAGTTGGGTCTCGATAAGCTGAATAGTTTCAAAGATACAGCAGTTCAAAAGTTTGCAAAATTTCAAAAAAAAAATTTTTGCGAGTGTTTACAAGATCTTGTCAATGTGGTCAATTATTGACCTATTTCACGGCATAAATCAATTAAGATCTAATAGTTCCCTAGCTACATCTGTTCAAAGTTGCTGAGGTGACTAAACAACATGAAATACGACTTATGAAATAAGCATTATCTATACTAATATTATAAAGAGGAAAGGTTCGATTGTTTGTTTGCATCGAATAGGCTCCGAAACTACTGAACCGATTTCAAAAATTCTTTCACTGTTGAGTAGCTACATGATCCCTGAGTAAGATAGGCTATATTTTATTTATTTTAAAAAATTAGGGATCCTTAGTAAAACTTCAATAGTGTAACCCTAGGTGTAAAAAAAAACCTAAAATATACCTAATAAATTGAATAGGTTCCGAAACTACTGAACCAATTTCAAAAATTCTATCACTGTTGAGAAGCTGCATGATCCCTGAGTAACATAGGCTTTATTTTATGTTAAAAAAAATTAGGGATCCTTACTAAAACTTCAATAATGTAACCCAAGATGTAAAAAAAAATCCTAAAATATACCTAATAAATTGAATAGGCTCCGAAACTACTGAACCGATTTTGGTGAAACTTGGCATAAAGATAGAATTGACCTTGGGAAAGAACATAGGATACGATTTACCGCGGGAAAATTTCTCATTCCCACGGGAAAATTTGTTAAAGCGGGCGTAGTTGGCACAAAGATAGAATAGACCATGCGGAAGAACACAGGCTAACTTTTACCACGGGAAATTATCTTATCTTTGCATGTGGAGGTTGAAGTTGAGGTCGTCACAGGAGTTTTATTATAAGTTTTTAATAAAAAGCACACCTTTAGTAGAAAAATATTTTTGATAGACACCCTAAACTCTAAATTGTATTATTTAAGAAATTTTGCAAACATTTGAACAGCTGTATCTTCAAAACTATTCAGCTTAGACCCAACTATTCTCATTTTGTTGCAAATTTAGTCTACTTTAAAAGAATTAATAGTGACTTCTACCGTAAAACAGGTCCTTGGTGGTAAAAAATGGCAAAAACTGAAAAATGATCAAAAATTTAATGGCTTTTCATGAATTTTACAATGTTCCGGAAGGCTTTCGAGGTGGAAAAATTATATTTGTCATTACCACCTCATTACATACAACATATAAAAAAATCAGAACTGCCCGATTTGATGCAAGTGAAGACCCCTTTTATGGTACGATTTCCATGTACTATAGGTAGGTACATTTAACATTTTGCACCATGAAATATGATTGAAAGATTAATCTCTAATCTAACATTTTAAACATCTTAGTGCCATTGTTAACAACGTCGCGTTTTGGAAAGCCAGTGATACTCCTGGGTGCTTACCGCTTCAACCAGAACAACAGGAGTAAGGGAGCTAAAGCTTACTGGTTCTGCAGCAAGAGTTCCGCGGGCTGCCGCGCCTTCCTCACCACCATAGAGAACTCCATCATCAAGGTGAACGGATCCCACAACCACCAGCCGAGGCCTCCACCGCCAACTGCCAATGCTAAAGTCATCGATTACAGAAATTTGATCTGTGCCCACGATCATCAGTAAAATCACAACTCAATAAAACATTTTTCAACTCCCAAATTTACTTTTTATATGTAAGTACTTTTGATTTTCTTACAAAAACTGTCGATGATGATAAAAAAATATAAATTGTCATTATTTCATCATCATCTCAGCAGAATGCTGTCCTTTGTCCAGCAGTTGTTATGTTATTTATTAAGTCGAAATTAATTTGTACTGTCATTGAATATTTTATGTTTACAACAGAACAACTTGTACTATTCACTAACAAATTTTCAATATTATTATACTGTTACATAAAAAATTACATGAAAAATTTATTACAAAATTAATAATTTTAACAATCCAATTATAACTAATCCACAATTTAACATTTATTTTTCCATCACGATATTATTTCATATCTTCAATGTCACAGGTTTACTCATTGCCCGTGCGAGTCCATCAAAGTTTGTAGTGCTGCAGACGAAGAGAGGCAAACCACTGTTACAAATGAACGAGTTCAGGTTCAACTGCAAGCGCAAGGTCGGCTCGAAGATCTACTGGGTGTGCAACCAAGCGCCCCGGGGGTGCCGCGTCACCATTGTCACTTATGGAGGTGTCATAACACGGATCAACAATGAACATAATCACTTTTGTTAAACCGCAAAAATATGGAGACAGTCCGGTCAGCAAAACTACCTGAGACAGCCACCGTATGTTGCATTAGCGAAATTGTCTCAAAAAATGTGACTGATAGTGCTAGTGGTACAATAAAATTGATTGTTTTTTTTTATATCATATATTTTTATGATAGGTAATATAAATATGTGGGGAGTGGGGATATCCATCTCACACACGGCAATCTTACCCCAAACTAACTAGCTGATATACATACATACATTTATAAATAAACAATAACCAGACACAAGGCAAACACAAGTGCTCATCACACGAATGTTTGCCCTGGGCGGGATTCGAAACAGCGACCCTGCGCTTCGAAAGCAGGCGTACTACCAACTAGGCTACGGGGCCGTCTAATAGGACTTGTCTGTTAGTTTCTTCTTTTCACATCTTCACTACGACAAAATGGTTATAGGTCCTTGTTGAGAGGTTTGAAGATTGAACTCTATTTTAAAAAAAGATCTGAATGATAAATTAAACCCACTATGTATGATCATGAAAACCATACTTTAATTTTTGTAAATATAATGTTAGGAATGCTCACGAAATAAACAGCTTTTTAATTTCGTCACCGTTCTTCAAATATAAAAAAATATTCGGCTAGTTATGGGATCTATAGTAATTATGTACCTACTTGTTAAAGATGGGATTACGTTGTAAATATTTCCGAACCTTTACACACATAGTAATGAGCGTAGCTGACTTCTCCGCCACCCATGGACTGAATCCAGAATTACATTATTCTTGATATAGGTCTACATTTCTAGCCTAGGTATTGGTCTAATGTTTTTGTAGATCTGGAATTAGCGGCCAGAGCTGCTGGTTCCCGTTTGAAAGGTGGGTAACCTAAGGTAAGCGTAAGGATTTTTTCATAGACTATTTAATATATGACCCCTTTATTTCCGAATGTAGCTTTTTTATGCAAAAGTTCTGTCCCTGTCCGACAAACGATTTTTACTGTCGAGACAATGTTTTTACAGCTATAAACTTTTCGCAGCGGGAAAATACTTCATTCTCACGGGTAAATAAATAATGTAGGGCGAAAAACTATTCCTCTTATAAACAACTAGAAATGAGGTAACCAGAACACTTCCTCAAAAATTGATAGATCCTACGTTTAAACAACAAAACACCCTTGGCTCTTCTCCAAATATTTTCAAAATCTTTGGCAAGTGAAAAAGCTCGTGATATAAAATTCCGCACTTATGGAAAGTTGTTCAAATCTGGATCTTGGAATAAACTGATTTATTTTCGATTGGTTTACCACAGGAAGGTTCATAACCTCGCGGCGGGGACAGTGCGTGCTGGTGATGGGTGGGCACCGTTTCCACCGCGCTGAGGACGGGCGCGGGCGCACGCGGTGGCGCTGCTGGCGGCGCAAGCGAGGCTGTAAAGCCGTTGTCTTCACTGTGCACGAACACGTCCTTAGCGCTAACCACCAACACAACCACGACTAGACTGCGGAAAAATAACCGTCATTTTGAGAATACTGCGGCGATTCATTACTTACAGTATTTGTCACACAACTCGTCGATACATTTTGATTAAACAAACATCCTAATAATGTAGGGCTATGTTTAAAGGGTTATTGATATTTCATCTAAATAGGCATGGTTCATATTTTTTATATTCTTAATCATAATATTAGTAACATAATTTATTATTCCTTAACCCCACGCACAAAGCCAGTTCTCTTTCCATGCAGACTATTCATCAACTGCATACCTAATTACTTTCTGATAGGTACTATTTGGTATTCTGTGGCTAGGTACGCAGTATTTTACATTAAACATAACAACAAATGCTCATCAATGAATGAACATTATGCCTTTTTTGCTTCCTGCTAATAACATAACCCTTGTAGCTTGAATCAGCTAAACATCGTCGTATCTTAAATATCGTCCATCTACACCGCGACGACGACGTGAAAAGGCCACCAGAACTTGAGTGATTACATGCACAGATTAAAAAATAAACTGTGCTAAATGTGTCTTTTTTTACCTCAACTTATGACAACGATAAGCTAGTTTTAATTCATTATTTTATGAATTAATTACCAAATACTCCACTAAACTTGCCAATATTTATAACATTAGGTATTACACTTTTATTATAATATGAAATTATAATGTAACATTATATATTAATTTTATTTATATAACAATCATTTTTCTTGACACGAGAATTAATTATATTTATTTCCTTAAATTAAATATTAAAAAAGTAAATAAAAAAATATTTTGTTCATTATTTACGACTTAATAGAATGTGTCAAATCTTTTAAACAAATTTCCACTGCTATTCTTTATAATTTATAAACAGATGTGTATTTTGTATAAAGCTAATGCAGATCTGTTCAAGTTTCATCTAAATTAAAAGGTTGTTATAAAAACAGTTTTAAATTAATTTCATTTTCGTCAACAATCTGTATTTTTTCAATGCAGCAGCAAATGACCAATCGATTAAACTATTATTTTAGTAATATGAACAAAAAATGGATATAAAATTTGATGTATCTATAAAGTAATTTTCACTAATTACAGGTGGTGGTGATGCTGAACCGGCGCCGGTGCCCATTCCAAAAGAACTGGATTTTTGTTTAGAATCGCCTTCTCACTCCAGCATTGATGGAGAACTGTGCGAGAAATTGGACAAGGGTAGAGATATCGATCGTACAGATGACGGAGCTATCGAACAGTTGGGTTCTGACCATCATCGCAAGTACTCTGAAGAAGAACTAGGGGTACAGGAAAAGAAGGGACGGTTTATGGAACAAAACGAACGTGCGAACACTAAGGAAAAATCTGTTGAAAGAAGCAATTCCGATTATGGAGAAGAACGCAACGAATGCTTTACTGGAAAACAAGACGATAAAAAAGCGTCGTCGCAGACTGAGCAAGAGTTGGAAGAAGAGAAACCTGTTCACTGTGACTTGGATGAGGACCAGGCTATCGATCGTATGAACCATTCTACACAGGAAGAGAATCCGAAGAAGTATAAAAAATCTGAGGATTTTTACCTGGAATCGCCCACTAGATCCAATGTAAATACTCAAAAACAGGGGGTTAATTCTGAACAGAAAGAGTTAATTGAACCTAGGCTCTCTGATACGGGAAAAGACAATAAACGCGAAGTGGAAGTCATTGATCTTATTCACTCTGACACGGAAGAGGATGAATGCGTGCCCTCGGGTGTGGAAAGGGCTACCGTTGATACCCACATTGCCCGGGAAGAAGATGATCGCCATGTTTTTGATGCAGAAGATGCAATTGAACGCATGTACTCCGATTCTGACGAGGAAAGGGAGTTTCAGGAGAGAAGGAAGTGGTACAAAAAGCTTGTCCAAAAGAAGTTTTTGGAAAAACAAAGGAAGAAGTAAAAGATGCGTACTTACTCTCAACTTTGATGTACAGTCGGAGTAAGATCAAAGTTTAAGAAATCCTTTTAATTATAACTTTTGGTGTTTTCTATAATTCTTTTTTATAACTTTTGGTGTTTTTTAATAATTATGTGACTAACCGTCTGCAACTGACGCGTCAGTTGCAGAAAGGTTCATTAAAGTTAAAGCTTCTTTAAATCTATTGCTGACTCTTTCTTTGTCAAAGAGATAAAAAGGGTCAGCAATAGATTTAAAGGAGCTTTAATTTTAATGGATGTTTCTGCAACTGACGGTTAGATTTAATGTTGGTTCGTTCGATATATGTCATCTGTCATTAAATATTCTAATGTATGTCATTACTCGTTTAATTTTTTACTCTTTTTTACTACAGAGAATAATTTTCTCAAATTCGACAAAATAAGTAACCAAATCTCTTAATCTCCTGCCCTCCTTCTCTGCACGCGCCCCCGCTTATAGACTGAAACTTCTAAGAAAATATACTGATACTGTATATAAGCGACTATGATAACTGTTCACGCTGATGTTCTGGGAGTGCGGACTAGGGAATCCTTGAGGACGAACTGAAGGTTGACAGGGTCAGTCGCAGGTAAGATAAAAAATTTAAAACCATTATATATTAGTGCTAAAGTAGAACTTGTACGAGTAGGTATGTCTATGACAGCAACTTAAAGTAGCATGTTTGTCAGAATATTTTTTGTAATACCTAATAAATTTTCTTTTATTGAATTTTATTTTATTTATATAGATTTTTATTCATTGAACATTTCGCCAACTTGAAGAAATTAAAAACTCTATACCTACTAATTTGCTGCATGTCCCGCTTTTGTATTTTCTTTATTATGTCAATAACTACTGAGGTGATTTATTTGTGCTGTGAGGTGTTGCTTGTTTATTTATCTAGTGAAATCATTTCCTTGTCTATGTGCTCTTAAATAATGCAGATTGTCAAGTTAAAGTTTGTGCTTTTACTTCCTACTAAAATTGTACAATTCGATAACAACAATTTGTGATCGTACTTTTTTTATTAATTTTACGAATAAGTAGGTACTTTTATCACTGGCCCGGAAAGGGTAAACTTGTGATCACATTACATTTACTGAGACTTGGTCTATCAGTATACGGTATATAAAACATGAATCTTCTAATAACATCACTAGAAATATTTCACTTACTGGTTTGCCTTAGTTTTTTGTTTTTTTCTGGTTTGCCTATTTTAAATGTTTGTTATTGTTTGTTCAGTGCACTGGCTTCGGAAAGAAAACGGCAAGGAGGTGGCTATGGTGAACGGGTACACGTTCTAGAAGTCGACCCAGTAGACTCTTACGTATAGTTGCACCCTGAACCGAATCAGGAAGGTGCAAGGCTCGGTTCACTACTGGCTTTAACAAGCAGGTCCTTGAAACTAATTTCGTCCATACCCACGCCAGACAGAACTACCTCATAACTGACGGCGTTCTCCGCAGGCTTCGCATTTAAACTTTAAATGATAAAAATGTCCAGTAAAAATTTTTGAAGAATAAAAAAATTACAAACATATCAAAATTGGAATCTTTACCTTTTATAACATTAATAATGTAGATTGGAATTGCTTTCAGAATGGTATATGCTAGATTCGTCAGATAGTAACAATATAATTTCCCTTGTCTGTACCCACAATAATAAATAAACGATTTAATCCAAATAAATTAAAACAGATAAGATCATTTCATCATTCAATTATATCACATAAAGTTTTCCCAAATATTTTGAGCTAGTCAGACAGTTCGGTATATCGATGAGCAGAATTCGCAATTTTTATATAGGTTATCTATTGTATTTCAGAAAATGTTTGTTCAGAATATTGTTATGTCGCTAACGTCATTGAATTTTGCATTTTGTTCATTACCAATGTTTTTTTCTCTCCATAGATCTCCATAAAAACCTAAATTCACATTATTACGAAATACACCTTAAGGAGTCAAGTCGTCATGTTAATAGGAAAAGAAAGTTATCATGCAATTCTAGTCAGCCTAGATGCGACAAACGCAAACCTAAAGTTCCTGTTTCAATGAGGCACTCTGTAGTAAAACACCAACCTGTTAGAGGAACTTCAAGACGTTGTAGCGTGTGTAGCACTAAGCATAAAGCTGTCCGCACTGTGTGGACTTGCAGAACGTGCAAGGTTCCACTTTGTTACCGAAGGGAAAAGCGATGTTTTGATCAATATCATGCAGCATAATGGCTCAACCCCACTAAACGGCCAGCATCACGTCACAAGGCGTTGGCTTGGCGGCATGCGAACGCACGCTCATAAGTGCGAATTGTGTTATGTTCTGGCCAGAAGTAGGTCAAGATTAGGAGCGGTGGAAGAAAAAGAGGAAGGCCTTTGCCCAGCAGAGGGACATACTGGCTAGTTAAGATAAGTGCTTTTATTATCTATGGTAACTACAGAAAATCAATCGAGACACAAATAAAGAATATTTTTGATACAAATTATTTATTTATAAAACGTGTACCTATCTAAATTACAAATTCACAAGTCAAATAAACCCTTCCCTACTTATTCCGGATGCCTCCACATTGGACAAAAAAGTAATTTTAATTTAATTCATTATTACTTTTACAGTTTCGTTTATAAGGAACAAAAAAGGACACTTAAATTTGAAGTTTGGCTCCCACCTATACTACCAGAAGAAAGGCAAACATGGGGCGCAATTACGCGACTCGAGAGCAGACTCGACGACACCGCAGCGTTGGCAATGCACCGGAAACAAATACTGCCGAGCGCGTCTAGTAGTGCTCGGAGATACCATCATTGACATCAACGACCATCACGACCACCGGTGGAAGCAATCAAACAACTAAAGTGGAAATAAACAAAATATAACCAGACTGACCTAGGTACTTATTTTTACGGCCCCGTAGCCTAGTTGGTAGTACGTCTGCTTTCGGAGCCTAAGCTTGCGGGTTCGAATCCCGCCCAGGGCACACATTAGTTTGAGGAGCACTTGTGTTTGCCTTGTATCTGGATGTTGTATATCAGTGGTGTGATAGCCATAGTACAGGCTTTGTCTAGTTTGGAGTCAGATAACCGTATGTGAGATGCCCTCCCCAAATATTATGCCCAAAAGATTTGTCCGAAATTTTTAATTATCAGTCGGTTTGTAACATTTATCGGGGACTTCATCAAATGTCACATCACATCCTTTATCAGACTTGTCACTATCTGAGTAAAAGTACCTAATAAGACTTTCTTTATTCAGCCCACCAGTGCAGGATCAAACAATTAAAACCGTATTAAAAGTTTAACTTTCAAGTCACAAATTTAATACAGTACATTTTTGACAATGACAATGGCTATGAATGAAAACATGATAAAGTGTAGAGACAAATTATTATCAATTTACTCTTTTAACTACCTACAGGAACAGCAACATTCATACATACTTCAAGAGGACACAGGCAGATACTGTTTAAGGGTTACAAATTTGGAATGAATAAAGACAAGAGAAGACCTCACGTTAAAAAACTGAGATGGACTTGTGCTAACCGCATGGCTCACAAATGTAAGGCCAAACTCTTCACCATAGACAATGACATCATCGCAGTAGACAACCGACACAATCATCCCCCCCCTGTTCCCCAAGAAGACGATATAATGTACCTGCAACTGGAGAATAGCCAACAAAGCGGGGAAGAAAACGAACATTAACAGGTCCTCTAAATTCTTTGGTTGAAAATTTGAGACATTTGGTCGTGATTTAAGCAAGATAAAATGTGGTCGTTAATAGATTTTATACGAAATGAATTTGCATTGTATTAAGATGTTAAGTTGTATCTTTTACTAGTTATTGTATAATAAGAGTGAATTATTTATGTTGATGATAAAGGTGATCATTTTGATCTCTATGTCTATCTACACGTTGAGTTGAATATATATATTTTTGCACTACAGTTAACAATATTTTATTAATATCATTAGGATCAGATTCCCAAGTTCACTAAGCCTATTTCGAGATGTTTTACTTCCGCTTATATTTGGGCTAGGATCGCCTCCTTTTCCTCTCGCTTTGTGTTTCCTTGTATTATAATAGGTAATCAATAATCATATTTCAGTGATCCCTCCCTACGAATATACGGAGTCTATATTCGGCAACTGTCTGATCGTGATGCAAGGATACCGGTATTCCATCAAGAAGCACAATTCGAAGACGGACCGTTACACGTGGCGATGCGCTACACACCACGCGCGCGGCTGCCGCGCCGCCATATTCTCTATCGGAGACAAGGTCACGCGCACAATCAACGCACATAACCACCAAAAGCCTAAAATTGCTAAAACTTTGAAAAAAGAAAAGGACGAGTTCACAGATCTCATCCGTTTTAAATCGAATGAATAATTTTTAATTTATCTAGGTAGAGGTTGTTTTAGTTTCATATTTCATGCTTGTTAGTTTAAAAATATATATTAGTGTAAGAGGTAGCTTAACAAATATGGTTTCGAGTAACATTCCCAAAGAAACTTTTTTCGTGTTATATTGCTAAGCCGTCTCTTAGACTGTGTATTATTATTACATAATATTAATCAGAGATTTTTATAAACTTTATTAAACGTGGTTAATCACCTTTTACTATGCCTCTTTTTTTTTAAGTGATCATCATCTCAGTCGCAAGACGTCTACTGCAAAAAACGTAAAAATGTTGTTAAAAACGCAAATAAATTAAATAGTAATGGCAAGTATCGGTGTGTCCGGCTTTGAAGTTTGGATTATATTCTATTATAAAAAAGAAAATAACACAGAAAAACTTGTTAACTCAAAAATCGTTGATGAATGATTTGAACAAACTCGTTTATATAGTTATTTAATGAGGTACTTTGCGAATAGTTCCATTTCTGCACCCGTACCATGCAGCGCTATGACAAAAGTTTGTCGCACACCAAAAAGCTGCGAGCAACCCGCCATATTGAAATATCCTCTAATAGAATAACAGTATACGCACGACAAAATTATGTATCTCACGCGTGAACGGGCATGTTAGAGGGCCTGGTCAGAAAATTCCTGCGTCGACTAGTCAAAAACGGTTATAGTCCAATTCCCAGTACTAAGGCGATCTCCAGTAACCAATTGCCCCCCTTTCAACATATAGCGCTTAAATGGAAATATTATACCAAAATCAAAAACAATAATAATCGCTAGAAATATGGCGTTTTACATATCTAAGATGTACATGAAAGCTTTCAGATTATCTGACTAGGCCGATGCTACAAGATTTATTTATAATCGTAGTACTCGTACAAACGAGTAGTTGCCATATTTCCATATTAATTAATAATCTTTTTTGTTCTGTTTCATGTTCATTCATAATTACTTCATGCAGCAATGGATTATGATGTAGAAAATAGTTTGAGACAGCGTTTTGAAGAGGAAGTTCGTTTACTGTACAGTGGGAGGAGCATAAAACCAGAGTGGACGCGGGACAGAATAGCTAAAGTTACAAATTACGTTGAAGAATACAAAATGGCGCCAGAGTTAAACAAAAAGAGAAATAGTAACCACCACTATTACGCAAAACATTACGATGTAATGTATGTATCGAATGAAAAGATGTTAATTTTGAAACGGAATTCTGCTACTGATCCTATTGTAAAAGTAATGCCTTCTGAAGAATATTACGATACTCTCATGCAAATTCATAAAAGCTCCGGGCACGGTGGGCGTGACAAAATGGTGTATACTCTGAAAGACAGATATTACATACCTAGGCCGGTCGTTTCCATTTTTGTTAGACTGTGCCTGACGTGCCAAAACAAAAAGGCATTTGCAAAGAAAAGTATTATAGTCTTTGTCCCCAGGGATTCCAACATTTCCAACCAAGGGGGGTGCGATTTGGTGCCACAAAATCCTAATCCTCAAAAGACCTCCGACTAGATTTCTTCTGAAATTACTCTCTGAAAAGATTCCTTTCTTGTGTTTGGAGAAGATAGACAAATCAAACAGTCAAGTTGTAGTTTGGAATAATTTGCGGGGAAAATGAAACAATGGACATTTTGGCACCAATTCAGTTGTGATGCGTTGTAAGAAAAGCAATTCTGTGTAAAGGGATGATGACTGATACGTGAAAATCGTGAAATCAACTAGTTTTTATGAAACAAAAACAGTAAAAGAACTTAACTTGTACGTAGTTATTACTTTTATTGTAAGATTTCTAGTTTACAATAGTGTAGTTACAGTTCTGTTAATTTTGTTAAAATATTTTTATGCAAAGTGTACTGAATAGGTAGTCATTTATTGTGGATGCAGTCATCATTTCTATTTTTAGATGCGTCATTCCGGATCGTGGTGTTACAAAAAGTTTAAATAACTACAATTTGGTATATAAATAAGGGTTCACAGGCTATTTGTTTTTAATTTTAATACAGGATAGCCGTTTGGTACTCAGGTACTTCATGTCCCAACAAATATTTTGGCCGGCAGTTCCTGGATAGTGCCCGTGTACCGAACGGCATTACATAGATTTGTGAGTGTTTTTTTAGCGTCGTTGGTAGCCTGAACTTGGTTTGGAGCCTCCTCATTTTTCTTAAATATAAATAAAACTCGTATTATTATGTTCATATTTGTGATATGTTGTAAATTATTACATTTTAAGTTGGTGCTTGTGTATTACATACAACATATTAGGTATAGGTGAATACAGATTTTCCTTATAGCACACTACTCCATCGGCCTTCGTTGTTCTCTGTCAGCATAAAAGCTAGAGCACACCGCATGTGGCGTGTCCTGTCTCATACAGTTCCATACATTACAACTCAGTCACGCACGCACGTCTACGCTTACGTGTACGCATACGCATCCGGTGTGCTCCAGCCTTATTAGTGTTGTGTAGAGGAGACCACTATATGTGTATGCAATAATGTATTAAGTAGTTGCTTGATATCAATCTTTTTCTAATTAATTTATCTACTTTACTCTTATATTTTTTAAGGATTAACTTACCCTTTTTAAATCATAATTACCTGCTCATGTTGTACTAATGTAATCTTGATTGTAAGAGAAAAAAGAAACTACTTACTGTTTGATGATGTTGACATACATTATTATGTCTATTGTATATATTTGTATAGAAGCATAATTTAGTGATAACATAAATAAATTATGTATCAAAAATATCGTTTTATTTCACGATTAGTCAATAAATAGTCTAGTCTAGTCCTAGTCAATAGTATTGAAAACTTTGAACAGGCATATATTATTATTATTATTATTTTAAAGAGATGATCAAATTATATGACGGTAATAATACTATACCACAGAATACCAAAATAGTAGTCCCTAACTATACTTAAACTAAATAATAGCTGTGATAAAAAAAAAAACTCTTGCTTCAGTTACCAACTTGTTCACCAGTTTTAAGCAAATAAAGATTTATCTTATCTCAGAACTCCTCTTAACGTTTTCAGCAGCCTTAGAATTTTTAAATGTAATAATTATTGTTTGACGGGCTACCGTGACTATTTGAAATCTAGGTACAACTCTCGTGCTTTTATGTAGGTTTCAGGATTCGATGACATCATTCTTAGCACATAGCGGTATAGAAGTGGAGTGTTAATCTAGAAGGCAGACGCTAATCACAGTTCCAATGGTTCCAATAACATTTTTTCATTTTTAGCTGTCTCCCTTAGATAATTAGTTAATTACATTTTTGTAGAGCTTCCTCTCAAGCCGGTGTTCTCGTCGTCCCGGTATGGCAAACCGGTGATTCTGTTGGGGCCGTACCGGTTCAACCGGTGGTCCGGCAGTAAGGGGCTGCGCGCGCGCTGGATCTGCACGCGCGATCACCGCGGCTGCCGCGCCACGCTCACCACATCCAACGATATCATCGTCAAGTGCTTTAATATTCACAATCACTAGCTAAGCTGGTGTTCGATGCAAATTGTATTACGATAAAAAGTTACTTCTACTCGTTGTTAAATTGAAGTAAATATATTTGTTAATTAATATTACATTTTTATGATCTCTACTAAACTGATATTTTTTATTAGTATAACTTTAGCTTTTGTAAAAGTTTTCTCTTTGTGTAGTATAATGTATAGTCTAGGTAAAAACTATGAATTTTTACTGTGAGAAGCAAATCGTGTAATAACTTAATAAGATGCTAAGAGTGCTTTTCCTGGGTTTTCAATTTCGGAATCCAAAAATAGCTATTAGCAGATCGAAATTTGACTCCTTGTCCCTCAAATCAATACGGCCGCCGAAAAAAAGAAGAAAAAAACCTCAAGTGTGGGGTACTAATTAAACGGGCATCATGAGTGATGATGAGAGATTACTATGGCAAGTTGGTGCACTTGCCTTGAAAGCGCAATGTCGCGCGTTCCAACCCCACCCATGTAATAAGTTTTGTGTTGTGCCTTGTATCTGAATGTTTTATCTTATAAATATAAGTATGCATAGATATATACTTCTGACACTCATAGCACAGGCTCTGCCCGGTTTGGGATCAGATGGCTGTGTGGAAAATGTCTCGACATATTTATTTACTTATTGTCAATTTACCGAACGATGACAAACTCTGTTATCCAGGGTAACGTTGTATGGGAATTGATAGCTAAAGCAATTATAATAAAAGACTGCCACCGTATCTTTAATTGTACCAGAAATGTACAAATGGTTCCATTTTTAGATAATGAATGGAATGATTCTGAAGCAGTCTTCTCGACAACTCGTAAAGGCAAGCCTGTGCTGCTTCTTAATGGGTATAGATACAACAAATACAGTGCCAACAAGTGGTATTATGTCAAGATCCATTCAGGTGCAAGTCATCCGTGACAACTTTGGGAGACAAAATCGTTTATGTTTACAACGAGCACAATAATTGAATTATGACATTAAAATTCAACTCTACATTTAATTGAGAAACAAAACCATTACTTACTTATCTTTAAGGATCATATTGGTTGTCTATTTTGTAAGTAAGTGTAAGTTTTGTCTCCAGTATTAAAGGTAAAATTGTGTTTAAGAGGATATTGTCGTATGATTTTGCATGATTGGTAACCTACCTAATATTTTATGAAAAATCCTTTTGACTTGAAAAACAAGTATATTCATTCAGTGTATTTGTTTAATAGATGGCAATCTAGTGTTTACGACGTCCCGCTATGGTATGCCCGTGCTAATGTTGAGCGGATATCGGTACAACAAGGCTAATTGTACCGGGGCCAAGTCACGCTGGTACTGCTCACGCCGGAAGTCTGCTGCGTGTAAAGCTAAAGTCCTCACTATCAACAATGTGATTGTAAATTGCTTTGACAACCACACTCACAACTAAATAGAGATTTCAGAAGTCAAACCGATATGGAACTTTATTACCACATATTACATTAAATATTATATTCTTATGTATTATCCAACAAAATGTATTAAAAATACCTAATAATATATGATAAAGCTAGTAAAATCGTTTTAAGATGTCCAGATCCCCGAAATAACTTCTAGATTATTTTAGCTAGACAAGAACACCCATTTCATGTCTGGGTGCCACCCATAGTAACATAAAATCCAAATTTAATTGCAAGATATCATTGAAGTGGTAGTTCTAAATCGCGTAAGGAACTGTGATCAAAGTTCATAGATCATAGCGAAAATATTTTTTTTGATGTTTCATGAATAGGTATCTTTTCCTTTCACAACTTTGTTACACCCCGTCTAGATGCCGGAATTCACAAAAACTGCGATAATTTTGATGACGATAAGTCATGTTGAGATTTCGGGCTAGACTTAATTATTATCAGTTTGGAATTAAAATCATAGAGGCCAAAAAATATTTGGAGTGCCTGCAACTGAGCTATTGCGGTGAGCGTGATGTAGTCCCCGAGACGTTCGAATAAGTAATGTAAAACAGAACGAGTAAAATTCGAATGATTACCAGACAATTTTATTTATGTCCAATGACGCTGCTTTTGTAGCCGATTATACGATTCTTGAAACTTCTTTTGCAGTTATGGAAGTTCCATTATTCTTTACAAATATGCGAGGCAATAGAAATATGCAGCTAGGTGAATACAGATTCTACATGGATGGCAAAAGAAGTTCAAATTTCAAAACGCGGTGGGTGTGTAATTGGACTTCCCGGGGCTGCAGAGCTTCAATTACCACTCTGGATGACGTCATCGTCAAGTATCATAATGAACACAATCACTGATGATGATGACTGACTTGTTAATTGTTGTTGTTAACTAAACTTCTTTTTCCGAGAAGAAATAAGATGAATGTAGTTTTTTTTATTGTAAGTAAGAATAACTTTAATGAAATAAAAGTCAGTCTGTAAGCTTAGCTTGTATACAACCATTTGTTTTTTATTAATGAAAATAATAAAGGTAGTTGAGACCTGTAGACAGACATATTATAATAGTTCCGTTGTTGATCGTACTTAATAAAGAAAATATCTTTAGATTTGTTTAGTCTGGCTGGATCTTATTGTCTTGTATGGCATTATGTTTTTCCAATATGGGCTACACTGCTTAAGCGGATTTTTGAAAATACTATATTTATTACGTACCTAACGAATACATTGTTTCAATTGTTTTTTAGAAAAGCTGCAACCAGAGTTTAGAACTAATCGTCGTGGAAACACCATTATTGATATAGGTGGGTACCGCTTCGGATTGCATTCTAATTATAGCAAGAATAGCCACGCGAGGAGGAAGCGATGGATCTGCGGGGAGATCAGCCGCGGCTGCCGAGCCTACGTCGTCACCTTCGATGACGTCATCGTCGACTACCGGAACGAACACAATCATGACGTACCCAGAAAAATGTCAATTTGAACATAGGTTGGTTAACCTCGCCAAGTTTACTATACCTAATAGCCTTTTATGTAAAAAAGTTTGCTGGCCCATTTATGTTTAACGAATTTAAGTAATGTCTTTGCAATAAAAAACGACAAGTTCATTTTAAAATAAAAAAACAAGCTCTTTTAAATAAATGGTTACCTCCTTGATAACATTTTATGATAATTATTCAAGGTTATGTAATCTTGTAGTCGAATATCTTGAAATTCTGAAATTTCGATTGGTGTGTGAGCTATAAACTTGGTTATCTTGTTTTAGGTAAAAAGCCACTTAGCAATGTCGAAAAACAAAGGCGATACAAAGTAAAACTGCGAAACGACCCTGAAAAATACAACGAGTATTTAAAAAAGAAAAGAGAAAAATATCATGCTAAGAAAAAGTTGATAAAAGATTTGAGCCCTAAGGAAATAGACGTTACTAGAGCAAGTTGGAGGCTAAGAAAGCAACACCAAAAGATTCGTAATACAATCCTCCATGTGACGCCGCCCAACTTCCCACTACTATTGGAGGATAATGTTGCTGAAGGTGAAAACCGGAATTAACCATTGCATTTTTCATCATTGCGTCAAAGCAAGGAAAAGGAGATTAAAGCAAATCAGGAAGTAAAATGAGAAGTAGATTAAATGTAAAGTAGAGATAATATGATGGCAATAAACTGTAACTGAGTGCTTGTTAACCATGACGGAATAAAGTAAATATATATATATATCAAAAATCTACAGAGAAAACATGGAATTAAAGAAAGAAAATGAGCCATTGAAGCAAAAAATTGATGAGTAGAAGAAACAGAGCTTTAAACAAAAATGTTATAGAATAAAATATCACAAATTGTAGTTATTTAATTGAAGATACCTAAAAAGCACTGCTGATAATAAACAAATAACAAATAAAATAAGAACGGCAGCTATGTAAGACAGTAAAGTACAATTATTTATCCAATTTGATAGAGACGATCAGAGCTACAGCTAAAAGGAGCCCGTTACAAAGGTGTATACAAAAGTGCAAAAAGACTTAACTTAAACATAAACTCATCGGTCTTATATTAAAATCGATAAAAACGTTTCCAGTCCTCAACAAGGAATATAACCGGTACATGATATTTAAACGGCCATTTGACATTTGGTTTTCATACTAAAATTAATGTCAAACGGGAAATAAACATTAACCAACCGTTATGTTTGTTGGTGAACTCGGGGTTAAGCAGGAAAACCCGGAAGCCAAGTGTTCTTATTACTATTTTACTTAAAGTCGACTACTTTGTATGAAAAGTTGAATTTTAATTTTGAGACTTTATTATGTAGTTTATAATGTAGTGTTCCTTTACATCAATTTAATGCTCAAGCGATAAAGCTTACTAATCATAAGTTATTTTTTGTCATAGTACTAATGCAAATTAATAAATTTAAAAAATAATATAATAGTGTCCTTTATTTTAAAAATACCAACGTAATGTAATGTAAATAAGTTTAATTTAAAATTAATATGGTAGGGTCTTCTTGAAGCTGGATATTCAGTATCTATCTTCCATTTTCCGTATATTTAAAGGACAAAAATACACTCATATGGCTTCACTTCACAGTGTTTAGAAGATCTGTCAGTGAAAATCATTTTTCTCATGAATGCATGGAAGGTTGTCCAATTGAAATTAATATTATATACGTTATCAACTTAGTTTTTTGTCGAATGACATGTTTTGCCACGACGCCGCAAAATAGTCCCAGGGCAAACAAAAAATATTTCAAAAGAAGGTTCTTTAAACTAAAAAACTAAAAAATTACATAAAAGAAAGTCGAGCAAAAGAACACATCACGGAAATTGTAAAGCATTTTTTTTTATGAATTGCTTAACACGCAATTATATTATAAGGTAAGAAGCCACTTGTGCTGTGCCATGCATGAGTGCTGAAAAACAAAGGCATTACAGAGAAATATTGCAAAATGATTCAGAAAAATATAACGAATATAAAATAAAAGAAAGCAAAGAGAAATTTATCATGTAACGAAAAGATTGGTAAAAGATTTAAGCCCTAAAGAAACAGTCGATGCTAGAAGAAAATGAAGGCTCAGTCAACAATTTCAAATATAATTATATTTTAATGAATACCTACGCGAATAAATAAAATAATTCTTAAAAAATCAATTTATTTAAAAAATACTTAGACGTTATGTAATCATTATTTACGTATTTAATTCGGTACCATCAAAAGTATTTTTTTATTTTATTATGGTCTTTAACTCACATCACGTGAGCTTCTATTTAACCTCATGAATAAATAAGCGTAAAAGAAATAATTGATATTGCTATCTTCGTAGTAGTTCGTAGATATGACAACAGCGTTTTTCTTGAAATGACTGAAAACATTCTGAAGACAGTACCTACTTATATAAGGGTTGGTTTATTTGTACGATTTACACCCAAATGCATAGATATAGAATGTAAAAAAATAATTCTACCTCTATGACCAAATGAGACAGGCAGTTTGGTTTGGTTAAAAGATGTGTGTTATTTGAATTTCCAGATGCAATATTCTCTGTAAGCCAACGGGGTAAACCAGTTCTTATTATTAATGGATATCGGTTTAACCCCAGAGGAGATTACGGTATTAATACTAAAGTCCAATGGCGTTGCGTGAAGCGGACCTCTGGGTGTCATGCTGCGGCCTACACCATCAACAACCTGATCGTCTCTGTAGTGAATAGTCATAATCATTAATATTTTTAATTATTAACTTCATGGTCATGTCAAAAAAAATGTTTAGGGTGTGTGGAAACTTTTATGATTTTTTTTATTACATAAATCTTATCTTATCTTATTTAGCTTAAACTGTCCTACTGCTGGGCAAAGGCCTCCCTCTTTTTCTTCCACTGCTCCTTGCTATGAGCTACTTCTGGCCAGTCTTTTAAGTAGCTATCTCAAGCTCGTCCCGCCATCTCCTACGCGGCCGTCCACGTCTACGCCTATACATAAATATATATTCAATTAAAAGTCATTTATTTCGGATATTATTACACCCATGTGTATAGGTATATCACGATAAAAAAATACTTATGCCTTAACTTATTATGAAAGAAAATATTTAATAATATAGTTTTACAAAAAAATGTGAGAGAGATGTGTGTTTTTTTTTCTGTACTTATTTCACGTGTGTTATTTTATGTTGTACTATAAATTTATCCTTCATGCTCATCACTAAATGAATAGTTATAATAAGCCTGTTTCAGTTTTATAATATTATGTTGTTGACTATCCTTCATAATACCAGTTGTTTACATGACACAAATTATTATATTTCAGGTGTGAAGCAGTGGAGCGATCCCATATTTACTAAATCCCGATTAGGTAAACTGGTAATACAAATAGGTCCATATAGATATATCAAGCACCGGGAGGGAGCTCGCAGGACCAAGTGGGTGTGCAACAAGAAGCGACACAAACGGTGCCGCGCGAGTGTCTTCACAATGAACAACAGGATCGTACAACACAACATCCATGAACATAATCATGATTAACTACAAGCTGTTTTCCTTTCTCACGGTATTGATTATGAAATGTGTTAGGTGTTGATTCGAATTTTGAGGACTGATTTGCTTATGTATTTTTAATTCATGAACATCGACAATCAACGTAACGTCTATTATATGAACATAATCATGATTAATAAGCTCTCCTTGTTGTTTTTCATTGTATTAATTAATGAAAGTACTTTTAGTTTAAAAATAAATCTTATGTGAAAAGTGGCGATTCAAATTTGGAGGAGTGAATGACCTATAGATATGTTTTTCATTAATTTAATATTGACAGTTAATAAATGGTATTTATACCTGCAGCGATGAGCCCTGTTCACATTCAACAATCGCAGAAATATTATTTGAAGCAAAAATAAAGCTCCTGCTAAATCAAGAAATATCTTGTAGTGAGGCTTCGACTAAAGTTCAGACTCGATTATCTGCTCTTTTGAAACGACTAGTTTTTGTAAATCATCCAGATTTTTGTTTTTATTATTTGCAAGCTTAGTAATATTAAGGCTAGATGGTTTTGTGCAACTGCTGTGAAACCACCCATGAAATTATGAATAAATACTAAATTTATCAGTGGAAGTAAAAATATATCTACTTTGATTCCTTTGTTTTATTTTATTCGAGTTTCCTTCTGCAACTCTTCAAAAACAAATGACATATCTTGAAAAGTAATGTTGTATTTCCAGAACCAATAATGACTACCAGTAGGAAGGGCTGGCCGGTGATCCAGATCGGTCCGTACCGGTTCATAAAGCGCAGCAGCTCGGGGCGCAGCCCTAAGGCGCAGTGGACCTGCAACAAGTGGCCCTCTGGCTGCAGAGCCTCCATCTTCACCATCGACGGACAAATCGTTCTCACCAAAAATCAACACATCCATTAAATATTACCTGCTCATCTTGCAACTCCAAACACTTAACCAACCAACATCGTGTAAACTGCTCATAAGGGTAGCATGCTGCTCATATTACTAGTGTAGTAATATGATTGTGGAAACTTATTATAAAGACAGACAATTGTCACCTTTTGTATACTTCTGCAACAAATATTAAGAAAATAAAAAAATCTTCCTAATGTAAACATTTTAATCCGGTATTTTAATTTGCTAACGGCAGTGTCGAGCGACCCCTTTGTGTGAGAATATTGGTATACATACTTTAATTTAATACATGACGTTTAGGTATATTATTTCGTTAAGAGTTGTAAAGGTTAAATATACTCGTAAAATAGATCATTGTTTTGTATTTTTATTCGTTGTAAAAAAAATTACTTCAAGATTTGCCTGGATATTATGGCAACTGTATGGTGGGGTCGCCAAGCCTCTCTGCATGATGGAGCGTACGTAGTTCAGCTGATAAGTTTTTTTTTTTTTCGTAATTTGCAATTTATGTCGATTGAGTATTTATTCTAGCTCACTAGGATCCTTGCAGAATCATCAGCATTACAGCTTGCTGTGACAATATGCTGAGCCAGCGCCTTTTCATTGTCACACACAGTACACTAACATAGTTGTCTCACTCATATTATGCACTCTCAGTACTACCATATTATATACTTCTGTGCTTTCAGTCTTATTTTAACTGTGAATCATAACTGCAAGAATTTTTAATAACTTGTTAACTTTACTACGTAAGTGTATTAATAGGTACTTGTTGTCTGCTGTGTATTGTTTGTCTACAGTGAATAAATGAGTTTTCTATTCTATTCTGTTCTGTTCTATTCTATAGGTACTGTTGCTTTTTTATCACTAAATTAACTTTTTACCTGATTTTGTTTCTCTTATCGTTATTTTTTTCTTATTATAACAAATTTTCAGAGTCAATTTCCTTCCTCATCACAAGCAGAGGTACTGAAATACTGCAACAGGGACAGCATCGCTACTACAAGAACAACAAGGTTAAAGGTGATTTAGGGACCTGGTTCTGTTATCGGGCAGGGAGCAAGTTCCGATGCCGGGCATCTGTCAGAGTACAAGACGGACAAATCATCGCGTACAAAAATGAACATTCTTGTCTATCTATGCCAAAAATGTATAATGGTCTACTATTAAACGGTGCTGACTAGTGTTAGCTAATACTTATAAATCTCTTTGTTTGTATGAAAATACGAAGGAAAGAAGACAAATCAATGTTTTTGAAATGAATGGCTGAATTGTATGGTACTATGATTGTATGTCTCTTAAAACCGACGTAACGTGGGCATCGTCGGGCCCCCTACAAGGTGGACCGACGATTTGGTGAGGGACCGATCGTTGTGGAGATCTATGGGGGAGGCCTTTGTCCACAGTGGAAGTCTACTGGCTGAAATGATGATGAATTAATTAGTACACTTGGATGACGATTTACAACAATTTCTGTTTTAATTAACGCTGGCTACCCCTTCCCACCATCCAATCGATTTAAATTTTTTTTTGGGTGCACAGAGAGTACAGAGCAACAACTGTTTGAAAAAAAAATTAAAGTCGCTGAGCCCACATTTTTTTTCCCACCCCGCTACACCTGCACCCCCCGCCCGCGGCCTGCCAGCACGAAGATTATAGGAAAAGGTTGTTCAGGGAAGTAGCTAACGGAGTTTCAATACAGCTGAAGCCACATGATGAATTTGGTCGCTAGCTCTCAGTCTATTTGGGATAGGGGTAACGCACACAAAACTTTATGCACTTTGTTGCCATGGAACAAATGTTACGCGGGAAGACACAGATAGTAAGAATGTGTATGATGTAAACTCTCTTAAAAAAGCAAGCATATCATTATTTTCTAGCCATGGACGCCTTGTTACGGTAAGAAGTCTTTAGTTATTTCCCTTGTAGTGTAGCTGTATAGTCACTCTAAACCCTTCAATTAACAGCGAAAGACTTTTGTCATTGCCTAAGTAGAATCTGGTTGGATCTTATTAACCAGCAAGTGGCATTAAGTTAATGTTCAGATTTCTAAAAAAAATTGTTGGTTGCATTAAAATAGGTCCGGTTTCAGTTCCATTCTTGACGAAATCACGGTTCGGCAAGCCAGTGCTGCTGATGGGCGGGTACCGGTACAACAGGCACTCGCAGTACTTGCACGGAGCCAAGGGGCTGTGGGTCTGCAGCAAGGTGTCCACAGGGTGCCGCGCCGTCGTCACCACCCTGCACCAACACATCATCGGCATCAGGGGCACACATACACACAACACTAAGTTTCCAACAACACTTAAGTAGATTTAACGAAACCGCCCGAAACTTTACTAGCTGAGTAGTTCACTCACGGCAAAATATTTTTTTCTCTGTGAACTTGAATCTTCCCAGAAATAAAATTCCTGATATGCAATAAAGTATATTCTATTCCTTATTCTCACCTATTTTATATATGATTCATTTTATGCTGAGAGGTAGATCATTGCTGTAAACGAAAAACAAACAATGACTGAGAAATTTACCCTGTAGGACCAATGCCATTTCATTTGTAAGATATTATTTTAAAAGAGCGCACTCGTAATGTCTTCTCAGCAAGATTGTAATAAGTTCAAGAACAAGTATAAGAAGTTATAAATAATTTAAATGAGTTTTTCTAATCTTATATTTACTGACTGTTTGTAATATTGATATATGGGTCTAAAACTGTGGTCTAAAAGTACGTAGGATAGCCGTAAAATTTAATAATTTCACTGATTTTTTTAATGTGTTGACGATGAATAAGCTGTTTATTTCGTAATATAATAATTATTTGCGTAAACTATTAATTTGTTTAGAATATATATTTGGGGAATAGGTTTATTTCATTTAAAAGTAATTAAACAGTATTATTTACTTATATATTTTTATTATTTATGCTTACAGTTCTAAAGTTTTGTACGTCCCGTTTCGGAACAACTGTGCTAGTTTTAGCTGGTCGTCGGTTTAATCTCAGCAATAAGAGTAGAGGTCTGAAGCAGATATGGTACTGTACGAAGAAAAACACGTTTTGTCGAGCTTCAGTTGTTACTATTAATAGGGAGATAGTCAAAGTCAATGACACTCATAATCACAATTAGTAGGTATTTATTATGCCTCATAATTTCATTGAAACAACATGTTAAAGCGAGGTCCTACTTGATAACTCAAACTCAATTTACAGCCCCTTCACCCGCGCTTATAAAGACGAAATTTGCTTAATGATTTGGGCGTCCGTGTGGTGGGAATTCGAAGTCTATTTATATTTGAGGGTTTTAATTTATTTTGGGAAAAATATAGAACTGATTAAGAAACTATGTGGTTAAGTCGTTTAGGTATTACTAAAGCTACTCAAATAATACAAAAAAATATGTTGATGTCGCTCAAAATATTGAGGAAATAGTGTTGTAAATTTATAATTTGGGGTAATTCTAATAATTTTTCTTGCTTTATTATTAGTAAAATCTACTCAGTTAAGTAACTTCCTTCCGTACGCTCCTTCAAACAAAAACTTAAAGAGCACTTCCTATCCCAAATTTAACTTGTTTGTCGTATAATTTATAAATATGTATGTATTATTTATGTATTTGTACGTATTTCTATTATATTTATTTATGTATGTATGTATATGTAATAGTATAGACTTATTGTTTATGTATGTATTTTATGTAGATATTTTGCACTTTCCTATGTCTACTCCGCATTCTCCTTTTCCACCACTGTGTTGGTTGGCTGGAAGAGATCTCTTATAGAGATAAGCTCGCCTTTGTAAACTAGTAATATAAGAATCACCCTTTTGTTAAATTGTGCAATAAAGAATATATATAACTTAATAATAAACTTGTCGGTAAGTAGTAATTTTTTGATTTGGTATATATTTCGATTCGTAAGATACGAGAGTTATAAAAGGGGTCTAAAAACGAGTTTTCAAGTAGAACCTCGCCTTAAAACCAATTTTTACCTATGCATGATTTAATTTTAAAGTTGTACATTTTCCATTCTAGATTAAAAAAAAAATTAGAATACTATTTGATTGATTTCACATACATACATCGTTTTTTTCTTTATACTTAACTGCGGCGGCGGCGTCTTTGTGGGCTGTGGAGTTTCCTACTAATATTATAAGTACGTATAAATTAAAGATTGATTGGTAATAACGGATCTTTATAAAAAGTAGTATATTGGTAATTAATTAATTTCTCAGTTCTAGAAATAAATAATTATCCGAACTCACATCACAGGTAACGTCAATAAAATTTGCAGATATACGATAAAATTGTTTGCGTATTTTGATGTCTATTGACACTGTCGACATTGAACAAACCAATGTTACAGGTTATCTAATTTGCTGTTTTTGTTATGTTCTTAGCCTACTAACTAATGATACTAATATAATTTAAGAGTTTCTTCGGGCGGTGCTGCAGTCCCGCTTCAGGGAGTCGACGCATATCTTCGTGGGGGGTCACAAGTTCTTCAGACACTCGCGCTCCCTCATAGGAAACAGGATCCGATGGACGTGCTCGAAGAAACATAAACACAAGTGCAAAGCTTCGGCTGTCACTGTAGACGGTCTCGTGGTCGCCACGAATGGAGCTCACTGCCATATCTGAATATGCAGATTTGCTGTACTTACCAGAGACAAAGCCTTCCTAACAAATCTATATTTATTCACTAAAAGTAAGGCTGAGTCCAGACGAGCGTAATTTTTTGACTGTGAGTCGCGTTTTTTAGTTGCGCAATTTTTGCCACGTTTGGTTTCATACAAAACTGCTGTTTCGTTCACACGGCGACTCTAAATGAGTTTCGTATTTTGTATGAAATTACGCTCATCTGGGCTCACGCGAATGGTAAAGAAAAAAAGTTCTCTTACCTCTTAATTTCACTTGAGTTATTATCATCACAATATTTTTAATTTATATAAAAAGTTTTGTATTTAAAATTTTATTACAATTTAGTTAAGACTTTTAAACTTTCTAACTTTTAATGTCTAGTTAATACATTTTGTATCAATCAAGTTCTCGTTATAAGTCCCTGTATTTACTACCTTGGGTTGGTGTGTGATTTTATTGTCAAGTTAATTTATAAATGTAGGTGGTTATGGTTAATTTGTTGTTTATTAATTTGTGTCTGTTTTTGTGTGTTGTCCACTTAGGTATTTATTATATTAGAGATGCCCAAATGAAATATCGATAGGTATGTTGTTTAGAACACATTACAACTATTATGCCTTTATAAAGGTGTGTCGTAACATATTGAACAGTAATTATTTTTATATAGTTAAAATGTTATAAAACATTAAATAAATATTTTATACTATTAAGAACTTTGATTTCTTTAAGATTTATGCCGATGAGATTAGTTAGAGTACCTATTCGATAGATATCTCAAAGAAAAAAATTGTGGGAGTTGTGAGTGATGTGACATGTGTTGCGAAGTTCTGTGGACTTTTGAAAGGCATAAAACCTGCAATTCGTAATACTGAACAGATATGCTCAAACAACTTTCTTAATGAAACCTTTCTCGGAAACGAAAAGCAAAAGAAGAAAAAAAAATAAGAGAGGAGGGAGGTTTTAATCAGACAGTTTGTATGGAGTAGAAGTCATTTTTTTTTCGTTCTTGCACTTTCTGCTAAGCTGCCATCATAAGCGTAAGCGTACATCCGTACACTGCAAGCAAGAAATTTAGTTTATGAAATCGGACTGTCTTTAGAAGACATTTCGTGTGTGCATCTATTGAGCTGAAGAGCTGTATGACTGTACGACAGTTTCAGAATTATTTACAGTAAAAAAAAATCCAAAAAGGTTTCTTTCTACCAATAATCATCAGTTCTTTTTGCTACTGAATATAGGAAGAATAATTTTAATTAAACTTGTGACATTTTTTTAAGCAATATAACTGATTTGCAGTGGAATTTGTAATGAATAATGCGGGAAAGCCGTTGGTGATTGTCGATGGTTACTCGTTCTTTTGTCACATTGACAACCGGTTGAAGAATCCTTCGACTTACCGCTGGCCGTGCAGGCAGCACGCCTCGAGGAAATGTCGCGCCTTCGTCGTGACCACCGGTGACCACCAGATCGTCCGGATGTACACAGACCACACCCATCCGCCGCCCAACTTCGTCATCCGGCAAGGATATTATGTCAGACTCTCCAACTGAATTGTGTTTCAAATCAGACGTTACGTTTGTTTTGTTTAGACGATCATTCCAATGTGATTTCAATTTACAAGATAGAAATTTTAATACTAATAAATTATATCACTAATAAATCAATTTATTTATTTACACTCGTTGCTTTTTTTCTTCCCTTTTTGTAGCTTACCTATTGTTTCAACTAGAGTGGCGACATAGATAGAAATCATATTTACTCGTACATTAAAAAAGAATGAAGGGAGCCCTGAATTTGTTGCATAAAATTACCGAGGTCTGTATCTTATATATTTATTCTGTCCTCACTCGTGGCATGTTCTACATCGAACATAGTATTACACTATCAAAATAAATAAACGTTTTTACCTTTACAGTACCATCTTTTCTTCACAATAGTTTAGCGTATAATAACTTTAAACGAAGAAATTGTAATATTATATTTGTCACGTTTTTAGTTGAGTGGGTGCGCAACACTGCCGGAAAGCAGTTAGCCATAATCAATGGGTTTCCGTTCTACCAGAACAATTTCAACAATCCTAAGTTCTGGCGCTGCCCAAGGACTCGGGACTGCAGGGCCCACTTCATCGTCGACCACAACTGGGTCATCACCAGCTACAACTTCACACACGGCCATAATGCGCCCAATTATATTATCAGAAATGGAATTTACATAAAAGTTTAAGTTAGTACCATAAACTTCCTTCTTATAGGTTTTCCTGTAATCTGTAGGACAATATCTATCTTCAGTATTTGTTTAAGTTTAACTTTCTCTCTCTCTTTTTCTTTCTTTCTCTTTCTTTGTTTGTTTAGTTTAGTTAAGCTCATTAGTTTCAGAGATTAGGAGGGGGATGGTAAATTATTAATTAGTAGGTACCTATTTTATTAATAACTTCAAAACCGAAACATCTTTACCATGAAATTGAAATACACAATTGTTACTTGTACCCAAATAGTGTTGATTGCGAAGATGGAGCAGACTATCAGCGGCTGTTTGTATTGCTAACCATTGGCAGTAGCTATAATGCTTCAGATCTATTTGCACGTTACTTATTTTAGTTATGCCTTAAATTGTATCAATATGATATAAATTGTGAAAGTTACAAATAAACTTTATTTATTTATTTGAGATCGTTAAAACAAATTCTTTCATTTAATATGTCACACGATATAGATCCCATTTTTTTCAAAGAATCTAATTTACCAACCGAGAGTGGCCTTCTCGTTTGAAATTTAATTATTAAATGTTACACGTCCGTCTTTGGGTTACGGATTTATAATATACTAGCTTTCCGCCCCGTGGCTTCACCCGCGTTAACAGTTTTTCCCGTGGGAATTAAATATTTTCCCGCGGTAAAAAGTTGCCTTTGTGTTATGTAAGATTTCTGATGTATAAGTTAAGTTATTGTAGTCTCATTAAAATCTATTTAGTAGTTTTTGCGTGAAAGAGTAACAAACATTCATCCATCCATACACATCCATCCTCACACACTCGCGTATATAATATTAAATAGTAGGATGTACAAAAATCTTTAACCATATCGGACCTTCGGAACCGTAGTTTCTAAAGAAATCGGCACCGATGGACGGGCGGATGGAGGATCCTATAAGCTTTCGGTTTATAGTTTATGTATGAGTTCTGGAACCCTAAAAAGACAATGACCACCAAATATACAGCTGGTGGTAGTGGTATTTTATAGATGTATATTTTTTATGTACCTACTACCTATATGAATAGTTCTGTTTATGTCAACAGGAAATTGTGTTACATTACAGGCATACGAGTAGATGACATAGAATTAATACCTTTAGCAACTGGAAGGTTCCTTCTGCGACACGGTCATAACACGTTTAATAGCAACGACAGAGACATGTCCCGCAGAAGTATTTGGTACTGCTCTAAACGAATTAGCAAGAAGTGTAAAGCCAGCATCAAAATGTTTAAAAATAACATTGTCGCTATAAATTCGAAACATTCGCATTAGTATTTTTGAAAATTAAATGTTTTTGCGTACAAATATAATGTAGTGGAGTAAAAGCTATGCAGTTTGATTGAAAACTTTGCATAACCTTGATTTATTAACCTATTATTTTATTAATTTTTCATTAAAAAGTGGATTATTTATCGAGATGTCGTAAAATTATATTTTATATTGGTTTACATTACACTTCGTTGCCTTTAGTTTGGTTGGTTCATGTATGTACGATAAATGCTAAGAGCATGGAAGTCGCTACACATTGACACCATCTTTAATTACAATACACATGGTGAATCTTCAAAGTTACCCCGAATATTATATTATTGTGAATGACATGAGGTAAAATGTCACTATGAGTAGCAGTTTCAAGTCCGGTGAAGCTGACAAAAAGTAATCAGAAATTAACTTTGTTTGATTCAGTATAAATTAAGTTTGACGCAATTGCAGTTGAGTACGTGACGTCACGGCGAGGCGGGTTGTTGTTGAAAGTAGGATGTTATACGTTTTCCCAGCAGAAGAAGTACGGGACGAAGATCAGATGGGAGTGCTCCACACACCGCGAGTACAAAGGTTGCCGTGCCCTCATCGTCACAATCAGCGGTGAAATTATTAAAATTAATAATAACCATAACCATTAAAACATTTGCTAATTTTCCTCTACCTAAAATATAATATTAATAACAGTATTTGATTTGAATAAAAGAAATATATTAATGTTTGAATGAAACAAAGACAGAAAAAAACATATTTGAAAAAGCGGCCAAGTGCGAGTCGGAATCGCCCATGAAGGGTTTCGTAGCAGCCAGTAACATAATATAAAAGTTTTTTGTAGTTTGTTAGTTTGTTGATCGATGTTTTAATAATAGTGAAAGGTAAATTGCGGTTTACGATTTATAACGTATTAAAAAAAAACTACTTACTAGATCTCGTTCAAACCAATTTTCGTTGGAAGTTTTCATGGTAATGCACATCATATTTTTTTTTTTGTTTTATCATTCTCTTATTTTAGAAGTTACACATTTTTCCACTTTGGAAGCGTCTCTCGCGTTAATGTTATTTGGAACCTAAATATCATTTTTGAAGACCTATCCATTGATACCCCACACGTATGGGTTTGATGAAAAATTTTTTTTTGAGTTTCAGTTCTATGTATGGGGACCCCCTAAATTTATTGTTTATTTTTCTATTTTTGTAAGAAAATCTTAATGCGGTTCACAGAATACATCTACTCACCAAGTTTCAACAGTATAGGTATTATAGTTTCGGAATAAAGAGGCTGTGTCATACGGACGGACGGACGGACGGACAGACAGACATGACGAATCTATAAGGGTTCCGTTTTTTGCCATTTGGCTACGGAACCCTAAAAATCGGCGAGCGTTTACTATTAAAATGAGAATACAGAATTTGAGTTCACAGGATACACAAGACAAGAATTCCGAAACTATCATAGAAACCTACGAAATTGCAATTGACTGTTTGAGAAATATTTTTATTAGGTATGTTCGTTTATATTAAAGGCGCAATGTTTTATTTTTAATAAAAAAATCTCCCTTAAGCTGAGTTTAGTAGTTCACGAGTAGTACCGAGATGGAGTTGATTGAGATGTCCTTTGAGGAATGTGGTTAATTTCGTCTTAAAAGATATCTTTATATTGCATGTCAATAATATTCAGATATAAATGGATATACGTAAATATAAGGACACCTTATGCCATGTATCTGAAATATAACACAAGCACAGGTCAATTAAAAATAGAATAAGATACTTGAGCTACCTTTAAAATGGTAGATACATTAAAAATGGTATCTAAAATTCACAAATCACAAGATGAATTCATAATTTATACAATTTTAACAAAACGACCTGATCCGACAAAATTGGCAATTTTGTGACTTGTATTGAACAAAGAAATGGAGCTGACTCAGCATATTGTTACAAGTATAAAACTTGCAACACTTATATTCCGCCAGCACCAGGAGCGAGTTAAATATAGTCAAAAATAGACATTCTATGACCCAAAGACTACCGAAAATAATAATAAAAAAAAAATGCATAGCTGGAGCACAAGCCGAACATGTATTGGGATAAATTTTAAACAAGAACAATATGTAGTAAATGAATATATAACATGAATGAATATATAAAATAAATATATAACATGAATGTATTTCAGCAAATTTTACAAAAATAGATTACAAATTACAAGATGGCTATCTGATTTAACAAACAAACAGAAAGAGAGGTATCATGCATTCCAAAAGCTAAGATATTTTTTTTTTATGAAACCGTAATAAATAAGTTTTGTTGCTTACAAAATGTATTTAGAATTGTTTATATAATTTCAGAATTTGAATACGTACGATCACAGCGCGGTCGTGTTTTGATAAAAATTGGGAATTACACTTATTCTGTGAACGTGAGTAAGGGGTTAAGAACCAGATGGTCATGTTCCACCCATCACGGCAAGGGCTGTCGTGCTGCCGTCAGTACCATCGATAATCAACTCGTCAAGATTAATCTTAAACATAACCATTGACCATTGTGAGTAATACAAGCAACCTGTTACATTTTCTTTTATAAGTATGTTGCCCAAAAGTATTTTATATTAATATACATTATTTAAATGTAAAGTCTATATTTCGTGTGGTTTTTATATTGTTTTGGAACTTTGCTGAATCTGCATGTTCTCCTCTGGCGAAATATAACTTCTTTGTTTTTAATGCTGACTTATGATGACCGTGATTTTTTTCAGTTGAGTATGTACGTTCAAAGCATGGCAAAACATTATTGAAGATTGGCCGATATACATATCGTGTATCTACATGTGAGCAGAGGACTCAAGACCAGATGGGTTTGCTCTACTAATAGAGGAAAGAAATGTTACGCTTCAGTGACTACCATAGACGATATAGTCCTTAAAATGAACAACGTTCACAATCACTAGATACTGTGCAACATTATTTGTTCGTGAGCTGGAATGTGAACTTTGTTTGATTGTAAAACTACGCTTCGGTGGCTGGCTACGAAGCCCTTAAAATAAATGACACTCACAAACACTAAAGTACCTAACTGTGCAGCCAGATTGTTCGTGAGCTGAAATATGTACCATGATAATAATCTATCTTGTATAATAACCTTGTTATTATGTTCGTTCAAAACTTATTCTGTTTTATTTTGGTTGGTATGCACATATTATGCACAAAGGACTCAAGAGCAGATGGATGTGCTCTTCTGGAAAACGAAAGGGATGTTACGCTGCTGTGACTACCATAGAAAAAGAAATTCTTAAAATGAATAATATTCACAATCACTAGATGTTATTCGTGATTCGTATATTTAAATAATGTAAATTGACCATAATGGTTGACTATCTTGTAGGTAATAAATCATTAGTGTGAGCTAATCGATCGGATTGTTGTTTAAAATTTAAAACTCATTCCATGGATGGTTTATAAATTATATTAAGTCTTAAACCATATTATTTATTTGCTCCTGCTGTCGGTAAATCACCGTGTTACGGCTGCTAGCTCGTCTTTTACTATCTAGAACAGTTTCCGTACACCCTCGGTTATCCTGACCTCCATTAGTTGTGTGTTCATTCAATTTATTATTGAATTAATCGACATACTTTTTTGGATTTATTTGCAGAAAATGAATTCTTTGGCAGCGAAGTTGAAGACGACGAGGACGACGAAAATCAAATGGCTATGCCACGGACGCTGCGCGACTTTTGCTTGGACGACGATGAGATTCCATTGCCTTTGAAGTATGTTTTTATAGCTAACAACACAAAAACGTGTTGTCCTTTACATGATTTAATGCCTGTTATGTTTTTAGTGTTGATCAGGACCGCGCAGACGGTTCGGAGAAAGATCCAAATCAAGAGAACGTGCTGGAGCAGGATCCGGATCGAGGGGATCGGTTCGAGCAAGGTCCGGCGGTTGCTCTTGGTACCGGCTGCACCGTGGAACAGTTTTGTTTTGACTGGCGGAGAATAGTGCCAGAAAATTTGGCAACTTCGAGGCGCTGTACTTTCTCCGGCGGGCCTGGACTATCCAACTTCCATTATGAACAGCCGTACGACGCCTTCGTCGCTATTTGGGACCCGGTCTTTATGGAAGAGATCGCCGAACAAACAAATAAGTACGCGCAGCAGCAGATGGAAAAATCTATTACATCGAACCGGATCACCCCACACTGCCGCTTAGCGTTTTGGACGGACACTGATGCAGATGAATTGTACACCTATTTTGCTATTTGCTTGGCGATGGGCATAGTGTACAAATCATCTCTGCGTTCTTACTGGTCGAGCAAGGGTGACATTTTCTTAACACCAGGTTTTTCTGCAACCATGCCGTTGCGTAGATTTGAAATTCTGAATGCTTGTCTACATTTCAATGACAACGCCAGCATGGTTGCAGGAGACGTGCACCAAGCTAAACTTTTTAAGATCCAGCCCATAATCGACCACCTCAATGCAGTTTTCCCTCAGTTGTATAAACTGGGGCGAAATATAGCACTAGACGAATCGTTAACAATGTGGAAAGGTCGGCTTTCCATAAAACAAAATATTAAGACAAAAGCTGCCAGAAGTGGCATTAAAACTTATGAGATATGTGAGTCCGATACTGGCTACCTATGGAGATTCAAAGTACACGCAGGTCCTGCACCCTCCAAAGGTAACCAGGTATTGGGTGTTATACCATCAATTGTCCTAAATTTATTGCATGGGCTGGAAAATCACGGATACACTGTCTGGATGGACAACTATTACAATTCGCCGGCATTGTCCAGAGTGCTAAAATCTTTGGATTTCGATTGTGTTGGAACTTTGAGGACCAACCGCCAATTTGTACCAGCCGAAATAGCAGAGTTGCGATTGGGTAACATTGCTCCTGGTGAAGTCGTAGCATGGACTTCAGGTGATGTAGACATTATCTTGTTTCGAGACAAGAAGCTCGTTTGTCTGACGTCGACATACCACGGAAACTCAGTGTCTCGGGTCAATGATGCGCTATTGCCGACACTAGTGTGCGACTATAATATCTGCATGGGTGGGGTAGATAAGAAGGACCAGCTATTGGCAATGTACCCGATCGAACGTAAGCGCACCAAAATTTGGTATAAAAAGCTTTTTAGGCGCTTGCTGAATGTCAGCGTCTTAAATTCTTATATACTTTTTAACCGCAGTCCCGTCACACCTGGTTCGCGCCTAGAACATCGCGAGTTCAGGTTAAAACTCATTCACGAGTTGTTGGCGAAACACAACAAGCAAAGCATAGAAATCAGATCGTCGTTCCATTTGACGCCAATGAACAAAAAAATGCCAGCGGCAATACTCGCTCATTTCCCCGACGAGCTGCCTATGCGGCCCGATGGGAAGGTGCGATTGCGGCGAAGATGTGTGGTATGCCAAAAAAAGACAGTTTCGATATGTCCTGCCTGCAAAGTAACTCTTTGCGTCTACACTTGCTTTAGGCCCTACCATTCATAATTTAGGTAAGTTGACATAGTTGGTCAAAACGATTAACAATAAAGATTAAAAAATGCAACGACACATGTCCTGTGGAGTTTCTTCGGCAAATTCTTCTCCACAGAATACCGCACACTTTAGTAAACTTACCACAAAATAATGTATTAACGAAATTATGTGATATTTTAAATTGTCAAACAGTTAGAATTTGAACGCTGACTGATACTTTCAAATAAATGTAATTTTATATAAATTATTAACGCAGCGATTCTTAAAATTTCTGATTCTATTGCAAAATAAAAAATGTAGTAAGTTAACTATGAAATAAGATGACTACTTGTGCTGTCTGTACTTTTAAATATTGTTAAATTGTTGTAAAATTAGCATCTAACTAGCTAGGTACGTATTGTAGATGTTTTAAACAAATAAATATCTTAATCTTTATCATTAAATATATTTTTATTACGGTATAGATACGAAAATAGTATTATTATTTGACTAATTTATACTCAATAATAGTAGAAAACAATATAATAGGTACTCAACTAGGTTTTAAGTATAACTAGCGACCCGCCCCGGCTCCGCACGGCGGCGGCGGCAGGTACTACTAAACTGAGCGCTACGCACACGACAATGTGTACATAGCACGCGGGACGCGCTATTCTTGTTTAAACTATATACCATAAATCACTTTTTAACCATTTATTGATAACTTACACATCACCATATTAGAAAAAAACACTTATTCCTAGTCTAATTTCCGATTCTGGACTATCCTGGAGAGTTTTAGTCTACCCCAGGAAAGCGACACGATAAAACTGACTCAAACGATCAAAATCAATTCTTTCGAAAAAGATTCAAATTTCGAACGAACTTGTGGCCAGACCTACAAGCAAAAGAAACGGCATAACCGATGCCACAGAGTACACACAAGTATGGCTCGCCTGCACTCGTGAGATAAAACATTTGTAGCATTTGATTTTTTTAATGTATTACATGTGGCTTATTGGGAAGCTAGAGGTAGGTAGTGAAATATATTAATAATAAAGAATATATAATGTACCACTTTTCTGAATGTAAAATAAGATTATTCGACAATTGCTAATAACTAGGCAACACTCAAAATTTCCCGGGAAAAATTTATAGCGTATTTTATAGATAATCAGGTATCTAATATCAGAAAAATAATAATTTATTTCAATCACGTATAGAATAGGAAATAACTAAATTTCTTTTTATACGGAAATAAACGATCGCCTCAGTATGAAAGCCTTATAAATCAAATGTTAGATGCTTATAAAGAATTGGGTTGCAATATGTCAATAAAGATGCACTTTCTGCACTCGCATCTAGATTTTTTTAAAGAAAATCTAGGTGCAGTGAGCGATGAGCACGGTGAGCGCTTCCACCAAGATATTGCTTCAATGGAAAAGCGTTATCAGGGAAAATGGACCACTGCAATGCTTGCAGACTACTGTTGGTTTTTGATTAGGGAGACACCAACCTCTTCTTACAACAGACAGGCCAAAAGGACAAAAACTAGTTTATTTTTTATGTCTCAATAACACACTTACTTCGAAAAGTTGTTTAAATTAAAAATAAAATTCTCTTTAAAGCTATACGTGACTGGGATGTTTTATTTCCTGTTCTAAGTTTTCTATTGCATGGCGGTTCAGAATCACACAATCAGATCTCTGGGAAAAAATAAAAGATTTTTTTTGTTGCCTAGTATAATGATCATTTGGTCACATTTGCAGTAGAGTATATACGATCGAGGCAAGGTAAAAAGTTGCTGAAGATTGGTCAATACACATATTGTTTAAAGTGGATCAAAGGACTTAAGAACAGATGGGTGTGCTCTACTAGGAATGGAAAGGGATGTTGTGCAACTGTCATTACTGTAGAAGATGAAGTAATAAAATTTAATAACGTTCACAATCATTAACATTTACAGAATTAAATGTTTGTAATACTTGTTATCTATATAATTTACAAAAATAAACGCTCTTAATTCACAATTATATTAATTTTCATATTTTTTATCAGCCTGCTAGATCTCAGTGCTGGGCAAAGGCCTCCCTAACTCTTGCCACACTCCTGAGCGTGTTCTGGCTAGCTGTTGCAAAGGGGCGTCTTAGTCGTTCCATAGTCTTCAGGCACCCAAAGTGTGACACTAGTCCGCCAATCTAGCTCCATATTTTCCTGCGACATATATATACTCTGCTGACTTGCGTTTTCTCTACCGACTACCGCTGATTATTATTATACGTAAGTAATTCAAAGTCAATTTTGTGAGTGCTATTCCTTTATTTCAGTGGAGTATATTAGGGGTCTGGTAGCCGACTGTTGAAACATCGGCGGTATACGTTCTGTGCGACTGCGCCGCGCGGCGGGAAGGCAGGGATCGAAACCGGTTTTGAAATACCTGTTAATATCGTTCGAAAAACCGATATAATTCCGTTCCCCAATTAACCGGTAATAGATGGAACTTAATGAAACAAACCAAAATCATTCTGGTTATCCGGTTTTTGATAAAGGACGGAATTATATCGGTTTTTCTAACGATATTAACAGGTATTTTTTTCGGTTTTTATCGGTTTCGATCCCTGCGGGAAGGTGCGCCGGCGCTGCTCCACTCACAACCACGCCGCGCCGGGTGCAGTGCGATCGTCTACACTACCGAAGACCGCATAGTGCTAGAAAAAAATCACCACTCATCCCCCTCCTAGGAAATTACTTTACTGCTCTTATAATAAAGATAAAATAGTGTTTTAGATACTTAAGATTATGAAGGAAGAAAAAAGAAAATATAAGTTGTTGGAAGGCAATGCTTAAGGGGCTACCCGAGGCTAAGTGGCGCCGCCCTCTGTTAAAAATTAATTACTCGCGAAGTATATTTTTTTTCTAAAATCCGGACGGTCATTTTGAAGTTGGCGTGCTATAGGATATATAGGGACCATAAACTGTATTTATTATAGTCCGCTGTAGTTACAGATAGAAAAGTTGCTAAAAACGGCCACTTTTGGTCTCAATCAAGTATTTATTGATTTAAAGGAAGAAGAGTCCGATTTAAGTACGTACAATAATAGCATTAAGTTTTTTTTGCTTACAGTTGGCGAAGTGTATTTCACTACAAGCAGACACGGAAACAAATTGTTAGTAATAAATGGTTGTAGATACAGATACCAAAAAAACTCGTCATCAAAATTTAAATCACGATGGGCTTGCATCGTGACCCGCCCTAACTGCAAAGCTTTCGCTATCACCGCCGGTGACGTCATAGTACGGTTGAACGAGCAACACAACCATCCTCTCGCTGAACCACATTGAATGAAACACTACAACATTGTTTTACTAAACTTTTACTAAATATAATTGTGAATAAAAAAATATTATAGACTAGAGTGTTTATCTTCGTATCGATTATGCACCTACCTACATAATATTTCGTCACCCTGCTGAGAAAACCACGTATGTGCTTTGAACAAAATTCTACAGGACTCACAAAAAATATCTACTGAAAAAAAAAAAGTATGTAAAGTAAAGTAAAAGCACTGGGCGTTCACTTCAAAGAGAAAACGCGTTTTGACAAGCTACTTATTGTTTTGAATATTATCTACAAGTCAGTGGCGCTAGGCGCTATGTAAAACACCCCCGGCCCCGAACACCACCGGCGGAGTCCCGCGGTGCCTGCGGAGTGCGGGGCGTGCGGCGCTATATCGGGCGGAAACTCATTTTGGCACGGGGGGGTGAGTGTCCTTTCTGTACGGGTTAGTACCTACTATTATTTTCTTCTGGGGTAATAGGTAAATATTAATCCTGTTGTCTGTTAGTTATATTTTTAGAGCTTTAAAACAAATAAAGTGCAAATATTGCGAGTTTTTCTGCCTTATTTGTAAAAAAAAGGAATTTGACAAAAGCTGTCCTTTACGAGGAGTTGGTAGGCGATTTGGTCGTTAAGGTATTCTCAGCAGGATGACGATTTGTATTATTCGGTGATTAATATTAGGAACGCTTTTTTATTTACTGCACATTATCAATCTGTTTATCAGCTTATTAAATATCATATGATGTCTGCCCATGATGATGATCGTACATAGGCAAACAACTTGACCGAGCGAGGGGGGGTGAGGAATGAACGCAGGGGGAAATTATACATTTCACTATGAACTTTTTCAAGTTGTTTGCCGCTAACTATATCCGCTAAACTCATTGTTATAACAGACCAGTTATATTTTCTGCTATATTAAATTATTCATACATACTTACTTAATACAATTTGTTAGAGAAATAGATTCAGGTTTGTTAATGTTTTCAGGTGACAAAATATTTTTTACTATAGCAGACACGGCACCAAATTATTAGTAGTAAACGATTATAGGTACTATTATGTGAAAAGGTCATCAACAGAGTTTAAGTCAAGATGGAAATGCATCGTGACCCGCCCCAACTGCAAGGCGTTCGTCGTCACCAATAATGATAACAACGTGATAACGCGCTTGAGTGGCGAACACAACCACTCTCCCAACCACATTGACGAATAGAATATAATATACTTTATTGCACACCAGTAGTAAATTACAACAAAAAAATAAAGTTGACAATAAACGTGTACAAATGGGCGGCCTTATTGCTAAGGTAGCAATTTCTACCAGGCAACCCATAATATACCCTAATATTGTATTGTATTGTATTGTATTGAATAGGAAACAAAACAATATTATTTTACTCACATTCTATTTAAAAGATATCTTTGACGTGCGTGGAAACCTACATACTCGGACACCTGCGAAGAAATTAAAGGTCAACTACATCTCTGGAGCCCCTCGGCGGGGACAGACATTATATGCGTATGAGCTGTCAACGACATCTGCTTCACTGGAAATAATATAATCAACGTATATCTCCGAGTCTGGCAGGGAATATAAAAATAACTTCACTTCAATTTACCCAACGTATGTTTATCAGTTAGCTTTGGTTGCTTTTATTTGCAAAATTACTCGTAAATGGCTTTCACTAAATTTGTTCTCAACTTACAGGTAACACAGTATACTTCACTGCAAGTAGACGAGGAAACAAATTATTAGTGATAAATGGTTACAGATACAGATATCAAAAGAATTCATCATCGAGTTTTAAATCAAGATGGGCCTGCATCGTGACCCGCCCTAGCTGTAAAGCATTCGCCGTCATCGCTGATGAGGTCATACTGCGGTTAAACGACCAACACAACCATCCTCCGGCTGAACCACATTGACAGAATACTACTAGATCTTTGAAAAGATGCAACGCCTTTGGAGTTTCTCCCGGAGAGTTCTTCTCCGCAAAAGACAGCCAAATCGTGAACTCACCTCGACGTCGAAAAGTGATTTGTAAAATCTTAAACACTTTTTGAATATTATTTTTTTTGAATTTGAAATACAACAACTACAACATTATTTTACTGAAGTTTTACTACATTATTGTGAATAAAAAAAAACTTTGAACTAGAGTATTTTCCTTCGTATCGATTATATATATAGCTAGGAACAGAAGTCAGCACATGCGGTTGGACATTCGCACCGGTTGGACATTCGCACTACTAAATTCTCCCCTGCCGCTACGGAATACGGGCGTTCTCAAGCTCAACATGTCAAGCCACATTTGCTGGCTTATGTACATTATATTTGTATTCGATTATTATTATTAGGAACGCTCTTTTAAATTATGTGTTCCGGATTTTTTCTCACATTAATAATTTATTTATCATGTTATTAAGTATCTTATGATATCTATCCCTATAATTCGATGATGATGATCACGACGATGGTCATACATAGATACTGGCAAACAACTTGAGCAAGCGAGCGGGGGTGAGGAATGAACGCAGGGGGAAATTATACATTTTACTATGAAATTGTTTAAGTGGTTTGCCGCTAACTATATCCACCAAACGTATTGTTCTAACAGACTAGTTACATTTTCTGCTATACTCAATTCAATGATTCATACATACTTATACAATTTGTTAAAGAAAGACATTCACGTTTGTTTATGTTTTCAGGTCACAAAATATTTTTTACTACAAGCAGACACGGCACCAAACTATTAGTAGTAAACGATTATAGGTACTATTATGTGAAAAGGTCATCAACAGAGTTTAAGTCCAGATGGAAATGCATCGTGACCCGCCCCAACTGCAAGGCGTTCGTCGTCACCACTAATGATAACAACATGATAACGCGCTTGAGTGGCGAACACAACCACTCTCCCAACCACATTGACGAATAGGAAACAAAACAATATTATTGTACTCACATTCTATTTAAAAGATGTCTTCGACCCTCTTACCGTAAAGGAAATCATCGCGCGAGGAAACGTACATTGCTTATGAAGTTGAGCAACCCGCACTGAGCCAGCGTGGTCAACTAATGCCTAATTGTCTATAGACCCTGATTCAGGTTAAGCTCGAGCCTTCGACGGGGACATAAAATCCTTCTTCTTTGTCGTTACACTCTTGGCAGAGTGGTCGTGGTAGCAGGGGTGGTCGCAAGCATACATAATTATAGGGACATTAAGGGGTAGTGGCTATTTACGATGTTTTTTACATTGGAAATTATATAAATCTTAAGTGTAATAGTTAATTCAGCAAATATTTAGTACTCTATAAATTCTTCAGAAAAAAGTCTAACGAACAACGTAACATTTCACCGAGTCCGGCAAAAAATAGGTTAAAATATAATTTTGAGTTTAACATACAGGTTATCTAATTAACATTATACTTTATCTTATGTACTGGGTATATTAGGTACTTGTATTTGGTTTGAATTTATTATATTTATTCAAAAGAGTTTCATAAACAGTCGGGTAAAAACATAATTTGCTCCATGTAAATACGATTACTATCCACAAAAGATAATATTTGCCAGAATGTATCATAATGTATTGGAGGATATTTTACTCGTACTTAAGGTTTTTAATAAAAATTACTGCTCTTTTGTTTCATAGTATTTTTTGGGAGGCCATATTGCATTTCAGGTTCAAGGGGTCATACATTGAATTTCTAATCACGATTTTCGTATCCTGCGATCTCTAAAACCCTGTAAACAATTTTAATTCGAATAAGCAAGTTGAAGTGGAATTTCTAACAGAATCGTTTATTTCTGGAGTGAGTTCTGCAGTAGAGGCCACGTTTTTAGGTAAACATAGTGTGGGGTGCCCCGCGGCTAAATACAGCGATGAAAAGTGCAGCAGTCAGATACTTGTAGCCGAAGATCGGGCCAAGCCGCTTTTGGAGAGGTCTATGTTCTGCAGTGGTCTGCTGCAGGTTAATGGTTATGATGATTTATCAATAGCTGATACTGTGTGAAATGTTAAACTTCCTTCCTTCCTTCCTTCAATGAAGTATAATTGGTAGTAGGAATCAATAGTAGGTACCTACCTATGCATAATATTTTTACAGTTGCCAATTTCGTATTTAGAAAGTAATTTTTTACATTAAAGACGCCGTGTATTTTTATTGCTCAGTTAGTTATTCGCAACTTTGTAGAATAGTGGCCTAGAAAGATCCATTTTATTATGTCGACAGATAAGGCTGATATGCCAGTTTACACGAGAAGCCGTAAAGGAAAAATAGCAATCCAAATGGGATCGTATCGATACAACTGGTCGGGCTGCAGAGATCGGCGCGCGCGCTGGGTTTGTACACGAAGGAATTACGGCTGTAGAGCCGGAATCATAACACTGGATGGGAAGTTTGTTCAACACAAAAACACGCATAATCACTAAAATATATTTTGTATATTATTTGTATTGTATTGTACTGTAAAATCTCCACTGAAACGTTTCCCTGGATGCCGTTCGCAATTTATTTGTACCCATATATTTTTACTCAACAAACATTCAGTGTGGTTGTATATCTTTAATAGAACGCTTCCGTTAATTGTATTATATCTATTCTATTATATTGTATTCGTTGTAAAGTTTAATGTGTGTAATAAACCTATTATAAAGTCTATGGCTGCTAAGAAGAATAAAAGATAAAATTAGTGATTTGTCTATCCACCAAATACATATGATGATGTACAATACAAATGTACACAGGTAGGTACCTAACCTTAATCATACTTATTTATTTGAAGCATTACATTAAGATACCTATGTCAAATAAATAAACGATCAGATCCATAGCAAGAAAGTTGAAAATATTATCGTTATATGAATACTTTATTTATCATTTAAAATGTATCTTATTAATATGCAGTTCAACTACCTATTAATGTGTGAATAATATACAACATAATTACTTGATATCATCTTTTATAAATATTGATATAATACATATGTCCACGTGAGCGACGCGACGTCTTAATACGAGTAATCTGTTTTATTTTCTGTAATAATTAATATTTCGTTTTGAATAGAATTTCCTCGGTTCATAACGACGCCGCGGGGGCACACGATGATCCAGATTGGCAAGTACCGTTTTGGGCTGAAGACAGGCTACAAGGGAGTCAAGAAACGCTGGGTCTGTGGGCAGTGGGCACGCGACTGCCGCGCGACCGTCGTCACTATTCACGAACAAATCGTCTCCTATTTGAATGAACATAACCACTGAACCAAATTATCACCGTTGTAGCACGTTGTTTCTAGTCTGGATTTCTATTAGGATATGATATGTAGTGATTGTAGTGTGGCTTAAGGTTGAAGAAAAACCTTGTACGCACGCCCTTGTTTCAAATAAAATGAAATATTATTTATTTTCTACATATACAAGGTTGGCGTTTACATAAAAGTTTCACTTATCTACCATGATAAAATTATTCTTAGCAAGTATGCAAATATAAAAAGTACAGTTTTAATTGTTTTTAATTTATTATTTATTGCAAACAAAAATATCGACAGAAACATGCATTTATAAGAATGACACAACAGGCGCAGCTTATTTCACACGAAATGTTTTCCAGTTGGCTTTAATATTATTAGTCACATGCTCCAAAAATTATTTAAATGATTAATTAATATGCTTCTGCAGATGTTCTGCAGCCATTCTTTCAGTGGTATTATTGTTAAACATGTTGTAAGTGGCTTCACATTTTTTACTGAACCTATAGATCGACTGAAGAAGTAGAAAGATGTAGTCCTACTAGGACTGAACGATAAAAAAAATACTACCCGAAACATACCTTATTCATAATTGTTTTTGCAAACACGTTTTCGATAATTACCCGCACTGTTGCTGTATTACGTTCTATTGTATCATGCAGGGTATAATAATTGACTCCTGCCGTTTATAAATCTTTCAGTTATAATAAATATTTGAGCTATCACATTCACACAACCTGATTGAGCTGACCACGAGCAATGGACCATGACCGAAAACTTATTAACAACATAATTTACTTTATTTTGGTTAACATAGCTAACTTTGTTTTTTTTTGTCGCTTACCTACTTTTTTATTTAAGGTATCTCATTAGACGTTGAACCCGTTTTCACTAAAAACGTGAGGGGCAATCCTATCATCCAACTCGGCAAGTATGAATTCACCATGCATTCTGACTGTAAAAGAAATAACAGCCCGAAGAAGCGCTGGGTCTGCCTCAAAACATGGCAGAAACGTTGCCGTGCATCTCTAACGACCTTTGACGACGTCGTAATAGGTTTTCGTAACGATCATAATCACTAAACGATGATGTTTGATCAGCTTTTTCGTAATTTTAAACTGTAAGCGTCTGAATATTGCCCCGATTTTGAAAATATGATTTTAATTCTTTCGGCATAAAGTGCACTATCAGTTTACCATATTATGTATGTTTTGTTTACCTGGCGTAACACCTATGTTGAGTATAAAAATAAATATGGTAATCGATTTCTCAAACTCTACCTAGGAAGTGTATGTTTCAAAATATTTTCTTTGTGCAATCCATGAACGAACAGTCTCGTCTTTGTATTGGTATTTAATTTATTAGCTTTGACGGCGATAAATGGTTTTGTATTATATGATCTGACTTCCAATAGAAATTTTGTATTTTTGTGAAATTTTATCCGAAATGGGTATCTGTCATAGTATTTGTATTTACTTACTTGTAGTAAAATTTGTAATGTAATTGTATTTGTTTTATTTTCATGTCCCTTTTATAATCTGTTATTAAACTTAAGGTTGACTTATTTCAGTTATAATAAAATTTTACTTTGCTTTTGTATATTGTTATGTCATCTCATCATATAGTATACTAAACTACAATTTTAACATAAAAGGTTGATTGTAGTAATGTGCGCAAATGTTAGAGCTAACAAAGTAATCGGAATATTTCAGTCGCGGCAGCAGCAGCCCTGGGGGCGTCTTTTAAGATGAGCAGGCAGGGTCAGCCCGTGATCGAAATAGGCATGTTCCGCTACAACCGCAAGAAGGAGTGCGTCAGGAGTAAGAGGGTTAACTGGCGATGTTGCAAGTGGTTCGCCGGCTGTCGAGCCGCGCTCTACACCATCGACAACCAAATCATTTCTGTAGTCAACACACACAATCACAATTGATGTGAAATCAAACTGATAATACCCACACCTTAGGTCACGGTGGCCACTTCTGCGGTGAACATGATCAGTGTGTCCTGGTCGAAATATCGGAAAGCTCATTTCAAAAATAAATCGCGAAGATTACCTAATAAATATAAAATAATAGATATGTATGTATATAAGTAAATAAATAAATAAATACAATTGTGTGTTAGTTAACAACCGCGAAATTATAATATAAGAATGTTGATAATTTTGTTTTAATATACACCGTGAAATTTAACTGGATTTTTATCCGCAATATAGTATTAGTGGTAGTACTCATGAAAATGAACAACTTTCCCTAAGGAACATACTCTAGTAGGTTGAAATGACAAAAATAATTTTCAACTTTTCATATAAACTTTAAGTCACGTGTCCGCCCACTTTGTATCACAATTTGAATTTTTATTTTGAGTTTTCAATCTATGTTCCTTTAGGAAAATGTTTCAGTTTCATGAGCCGATAAGCAACCAGTTAAATTTCACGATGTATAAATAAGGTTTTGATATTATGACACAAATCTTTACAAAGTTCCGCGTCATTGATGGCAATAATTAATACATAATCAAGTATTTTATAATGTATTATTATGAATGAGATAGTAATGTACAGTAGCCAGCACATGCGGCATGGTACACCTTGAGAGCGCCCGTATTTCGTAGCGGTAGGGGTGAATTTCGTAGTTCGAATGTCCAATCGCATCGCCTGTACTGGTTTCTGCAGATATACCCTTTTTTTTTACCTGCTGATATGTAAAGAAAGAAGCTTTTTATTGATTGACCTATTCTTGTAGAAAATCCCATTTAACTTTTTTTCATAATTAGTTTATTACGCGAAATCGTTGTTTACAATCGAATTTTAATACGATATACATACATATACAAACTAAATTAATTATTATTTTATTTCTACTGATTGTCTTTGTTTTTGTTTACATGGTAATTGTAAACAAGGGTTTCTTTTAATGTAACATTTATCGCGTAGGTACCTATGTTTACAATAGCTATTTATGCTACTAGTGCGGAAAGTATGTGATTTCCGATGAGTGTCATTTTATTCACGAGCGAGCAAAGCGAGCGAGTGTATAAGCCGACACGAGTCGGAAATCATCTTTCGCACGTGTATCATACAAGATTTTACAATGCATAGTGCAAGAAAAAAAACAGTTATATTAAAAAGGCGTATCAAATGGCGGGCTTCATAAACAAAACACATTCGCGCTGAAAAAAACATCTACTGCGCATGTGCAAAGCTGTCGAATCGCAATAAGGCAATGAGTAAAATGTATTCAGCCACGCAAATTTTTAATTAATATTTGAACGTAATTTATCAATAAAAATCAATTTCTAAAGTAATTATACTAATTATAAACGCGTTTATTGAATTGTTATTTTTATTGTTCCCTTTAAATTAGTAACAATTGGTAATAAAAATATCTCAAATACTGAAATGTTAGGTTGACTGGCTGAATGACAGGCTGAGCAAAAATTAAAAAAAAACTGAAAAGTAAAAAGCACTAGTGCGGAAAAGTGCTACTTTCCGCACTGTTTGGCTGCTTAGAAAATGCTCTTTTCGAGCACATGCATTGTAAAAATATTATCGATACCTATCATTTACAACAACTACTTGATGCCATGTTATTTATAGTTTTAATGGATATCTTTTTGGGATTATTTTTGATGTGCATGCATTTATATTCATCATGAGAATTCGTATATTTAAGATTATTTAAGAAAGCAGAAAATAGAGAAAATGTTTATAAAATTACAGAGAAAAAATATTGAAAGTTGAATAAGCGATTATGATTTGTGGTAGTGCGGAATGAGTGAAAAATTGGTCCAAAGACCACTGCGCCACGAGAGGATCTATTTTATGAATAAGTTAATTCGTAAACTGCTTACTAATATTGTTAAAATATATGAAGTATATTCTTATGCAAATTTTAATAAATCGTCTACGATTACAGTGTTTTCTTTTTTGTGTTTAAATCGATTGGTCGAGACAAAAACTGTTACTATAAAACAACTGTTCAACCACTGCTTATTTTTCAGTAAGTAGGTAAGTACCTACCTCACAGGAGCTTTTTGTATTATTATTTTCGTTAGATGTTTACTTACAATAGTATAAAAACCAGAGTTTTCAAATATTTGTATCTATAGAATTGATTATCTTATGTATACCTATGCCCTTTGGCATTGTAGTGTAATGTATGCCCATTGCAACATATTTCTTACTTACTTGGCCGGCTTTCGCTTTGGTTTCCTAGGATAGCGGTGCCGTCATATGGCGGCCGTAATTTGACGGCACCGCTATTCTAGGAAACCAAAGTTATAGCGAACTAAAGTGAGTTTTGCCCTATAATATACGTGAATTGCATAATAATGTATACTTAACTCAATATGACCCTGTTGCGCTTTGGCATTGTTTCCTTTTATGATGATGATTGTGATGACTATAACAGTGTTGGTGGTGGTATTTCAGATCCCATATTCTCGATGAGCAGGCAGGGGCGGCCAGTGATCGTTCTTGGCGCGCACCGCTTCAACAAGCGGACGTACGTTTCGGCGGCCGGCACCAAGGCCCAGTGGTGTTGCGTCAAGTGGTACACCGGCTGCCGCGCCTCGCTCTTCACTTTCAACGACAAAATCATCGCTGTTAAGAACGAACACAAACATTCATAAATCTAATTACTTTTTAACGTACCTATTTCAACTACGCGATATTTTTTAATAAGGATGTATTAGCTTTCCGCCGCGTTGAAAATTTTTCCCGTGGAAATGAGGCCTTTTTCAAGGCTTACGATACTCAGGGTGAGTAGTAGCTTTTACTGGTGAAAGAATTTTTGAAATCCGTTCAGTAGTGTTTGAGTTTTTGAGTAGCCAATAGTAGATAGAGGCTCGGTCTTCACTCATGACGACAAAATCATCGCTGTCAGGAACGAACACAAACATTCATAAATTAAAGTATTTTTGTCTTTTTTATAATATTAGAAAATCTGTCGATTAATGGCAATACTCAAGCGAATAATAAGTAGTATTGTATAATTATTGGTTTTCATTATTGACTTACTTATGTCATTCATTCTTACATAAATATAAATATTTAGGTAAATACTTTGTAAAAAAAAACCAGGTGATGTCTTTTTTATTTTCGTAGCACTTTTATTAGTGTTTTATTAAATATAAACGAAACCAACTGGTTAACTCGTGTTTTAGTTGAAGGAGAATGAGATTACAAGCATATGAAAATTATACGCGTTATAAATAAAGTTTCTTTATTACTAATAAAAATACGAATTTTTACATAGGGCCATACAAATTGCACCAATTATTGAAGGTGTACATTTTTGCTAGAGATCATCAATGTATGTCTGTAAAACATTCCAGAAGTGCAGTGGGTGCGGTCGCAGCGCGGCACGCTGTTGCTAAACATGCAAGGGTACACGTTCAGCATGCAGCGCACGATCGGGCCCAAGACGAGATGGCAATGCTCCACGCACCACGGCAGAAAGGGATGCAAAGCTTTCCTACACACCGTCGAAAACTCAATCGTCTTTTTCAGCAACGAGCACAACCATTAGCTCTAACACCGAAATGGGATATGAGTAGAACAGCAGCATACTACTCCCCCTTGACCGATTTCGGCCACGGCGACTGCTTCAACTCTGATTCTGGCGATCATGTGCCCGTATGTGACTGTGTGTGCGTGTGAGAACAGCACCAAATGTATAACATGACAATCAATTTGGCGAATTTCTACGCCTAAAAGGATCTAATGTACACAGTGTTGTTCAAAGTCTATGAACTAGTTTACCTTAATTTTAGTCTCTTAAGTATTGGTTGAATAAGTATTTTGTATAGGTTCTGGTATATTTATGAACTATACCAGGCAGTTTTTCTGTCTCCGAAACAGTGCCTTTGATTTATCTTCTCCTGGTGATCATGTACATGTATTATTGTTATATAAATGACTTGTTTTTTAAGTAATCTTTTAGTGAGTAAGAAATAGTAAATAGTTTTTCATTTAACTGGTATATCAAATTATGTGATTATGAATTTAATTGTTACTGAAATCGAACGTATCTTTAGGTATAAATAAAGTACAAAATAGTGCCTTTAAAATTATTACTTTTTCATTTCTTTTGGCTTTGCCGTTGTTGTGTTATATAGTAAGATATGATCACGCTGAAGTAAATCTTAATAACTTAATTCTAAAAGTTATTTCCAGTGAACAGGAAGCTTAAATTCTAAGCGTTGTTGTCCTGTACTCGTCGTTCTGTTTGAGCAATGTTTGAAATGATTGTTTGTATATGTTACAGGAAATGTATGAAATCCAGGAATTGTATACAATTCCTAGGGAATGTATAGAATTCCGGAGCTCGTTAGGAAATGTATGAAATAATATTCCAAATATTATTTAATTCACACATATCCTAGGAAATGTATGAATTTCCTAGGAATTGTATAAAATTCCGAACTTGTACTAGGAAATGTATAAAACTAATGCTTTCTGTGACTAAAATGAACAAAGCTTCCTGTTAAAGTGAGGATCATTGTTAAACTGACAATTAGAATGTTTTTCCAAGGCTCTCGTTGAAGTAATGCAACAATCATACGGTAAAACATAAGGTTTTTGTAAGGCTTTTTTAAAATTAAACTTTAAAAATCAGCTTTTTATTATTTTTTACAGCATATCTAGCACAAAAACTATAAATAAAGCTTGTAAAGCTCAAACTTTGATTTGATAAGTAAACACAGTCTCGTTTAAGTTAATAATTCGCCACAATGTAAAAGCAAAAGCCTATTTTTAACTATGTAAATAAAGCCACCCAGGTAACATAAATATAAAATATTTATTAGGGCTTTCTAAAATTTAACTATTTATTCTTATTTATGGCTGGTATATAGGCACTGAATGTTTGCGCAAGCATTCGCCTGGTCGGTTGACGCAATACCACAGGTGGGACACTCCAAAGAACCGACGTGGTTCTAATTTTTATAACAGACAACCACCAGACGTAAATGAAAAACAAAGAAAATTGTCTTTATGCTTCATCGAATACCACGCAACACCATCCGGCGGAGTTTGGCGGCGCCTACGGGATCCAGTGAGTGAGGGATATCGGGCGGGGAACTTATTTTGGTGCAGGGAGGTAAATATCCCTTCTGTACGAGTAGGCTTTCCCCGCTTACCCATTGATACCTTGAAAGTATTACATTTCCGATTGCCATTTAGGAAATGTATACATTTCCTAGGAAATATGTCTAATATCATTTCTTTCACACATTTCCGGGCGGCTTTAGGCATTGTATACATTTCCTAGGAATTGTATACAATGACGGATTTCATACATTTCCGTTAACATATACAACACTTCATAGAGTTGCAGGTTCCAGCACTCTATCGTTTGATTGACTAGTGTTACGAAATAAGTACATACACGTTACAACACGTCATTTAAGGTCCCGACTGATATGACATAATCAAAATATTTTAAACTATACATGCTTTTTGATGAAATTGATTATAGTTTTACATTTAAAGTCTGAAATTTTCTAATTGCTGACCAATTAAATAAATGTTATTTACTATAAATGGTGCCTGAATTTTATTCATACATCTCAACTACATCTTAATCAGTTGCTGAACCTTCAAGAATAAGTTCACGTTAGTAAATGTGTTATTATATTCCGTGCAAATAACAATCCAATAAAGATAGGTCGTTGTGTCCCTGAAGTTATATTTAAAGAAATATATTCAGTGTATTATTTTCTTAGCTAGCTTTTAGCATGGACATTTGGACATAGAAACATACTTACACTATTTCAGTTTAATATAGCAAAAAATGAGTCAAATTCATCGCGCATGTTTGGAATGACACATCACATCCTACTTATAAACAGGGCAAGTTAAATAAGAGCATCTAATAAAAAACAAATCAAAATGTGATGAAAATAATGGAAAATTCAGTTTGACAGTATGTATAATTTACGTGAATCTAACAAATAATCTTCGTACATAATATGCAAATATGTAAATTGCTAACCTTTAAAATAGTCGAAAAAGATATAATCAAGTTAACTAACTATTAATTTTATATGAGAATCTGATCAGAAAACAACTTGCATCAGATGAAAATGCTGAAAATTGGCATAAGATTGAGTTTATTTTATCATACCGGTGCGGTGATAGTAACCTACTTCTGGCTTAGGCGTTGTTTCAAAAGTTCCAATACAATAATACAGCGCTCGCCGTGATTTTTTATTTTATTTTGGTGACCTGACAACGTTATCGGTTGTTCCCAGATTTGAGTCCTGTGTTCGGTACATCTCTGCGCGGGAACCCAGTGATAATTATTGGGCAGTACCGTTTCAACCGCGTCAAGGTCCTCGGCAGCCGATCCCGCTGGGTGTGCGTCAAGGCTAAAGCTGGTTGCAGGGCTGCGCTCACCACCATGGATAACAGCATAGTGCGAGTCACGCGAATGCATGACCCTATAGCACATACCACCCCTAACCGTTTCTAGTTGGAGTAGGTACCTACTCCATCCTAACCTAATGTTATTAATTGTATAGTGCCTGCATTTTATTAATTGTTTATTTAATGATAATACCCTTCTCACTGTCTCTGTAAGCTAATATAATGTATTTTTTATATTATTGAATAATTTAATTAAATGTTAAAAATGTATTTAACAGTTATATAACAACAATCAGTAATGAAAAATATTTATTATTACGATTATTTTATTTTTTTGTTAAAAAACCATAACTTTAGTATTTTAGAACTATATTCGTTTGCAAATTATTATTATTATTTACGTAAAATGTATTTCATACGTTATTATTATTTTATGAATATTACCTTCAAATTGTAAACAATACTGCCAAACTTCTTTTTTTACAATAATTCTTCCTTTTTCTTTCGCCGTAGTCGGATATTTAAGTCTTGATCGAACTTTACGATCTCCGTCTCTACCATGGACTTAGTAACATAGTTACAGTGTAACTATGGTAATTCGTCCAAGGTCTCTACAGCTATGTTCTAGATACAAATTTTCCTTTTCATAGGTCCAGGACCTGCTACCTTTGTGAAATCGAAGCGCGGGCATACATTGATACTGGCCGGAAAATATCGGTACATGCTCAAGACCACATACATAGGCCCGAAGAAACGCTGGTACTGTTCGAAGTGGTACGTCGGCTGCCGCGCTAATGTCGTCACAGTTGATGAGCAAATCCTCTCTTTTGTTAATAAGCACAATCATTAATAAATCATTAATTTTTTACATCAAAAAGCAGTCGAATAAAAGATCTCTTTTTTTCGCTTCATTTCGAAACATGTTGATATTACACCGCTTTTTTCATTATTTATAATATTATATTAAAGGACATCAGAATGCCGATTTGCAACTCACGTCACGGCGGATTCAGCTTCTTTTTTTGACCAGAGTGCCTGCCTGATGTCCTTTTTAAGTGTCAATAAATAAGTTCCATAAATTTATTGTTCTATCAATGAAATTTTGTTCTAATATTATGAAAATTTAACACTTAATATTTTTTTTATGAAATCAAGTTATCTTTGTCCAAAAAAATCAATACCATCCTTGTGATCAAACCTTTTTAATCTCGATACCGATGCAATAAGCGAGCATAATATCTAAAGGATTCCTGTGGTGACTTCACATGGATGTATTGCTTGTAGGAGTTTAAATTAATTTGCACCGTCATATTTACAGAAAACCCGAAGCCGATATTCACCACCAACTCTAGAGGGAATCCTTGTATTCAAATAGGTAGATACAGCTTCAGTGAACACTCGAACAACAAGACCAGGAACACGTTAAAGAAGCGCTGGATTTGCAACTCAAGGCGAACCAACTGCCGAGTCTTTCTCGTGACCATTGAAAACGAAGTCATCCGTAGCAAAAACCTTCATAACCATTAAATATTCATTATTTCCAATCTGCGTTTTACTTGGTAACTCTTTATTTACCTTTGCCTTGAACATCTAAGATATATCATCTGAACCTTTCTAGTCTAATATGATATAGGTCGTCATTAGAAATTTTCAAAACAATAATAAAAATAGTCATACATACTTTTACAGGAGGACCGTTGCCGATTTTCACCATTAACTCCAGAGGATTTCCTTCCATCCAAATAGGTAGATATCACTTCGGCGAACACTCGAATAATAAAACCAGGAATACCATGCAGAAGCGCTGGATTTGTACTTCGACGCGCTGCAGTGCCTTCCTTGTCACTCTTGACAATGCCATCATCAGATTCAGGAACGTCCACAACCATTAAATTTTTATTCTTTACTATCTGAGTTTTACTTATTTATTTCTAAGCGACTCCCAAATTTTTGTGTGTACGAGTACCTTAAGTTACGTATGGTGACGAATATATTTATTTAAAAAAAAATAAGTAACTTTTACCTTTGTAAAATTCCACCGGTATAATAACACAGGTATTAAAAAAAAAAATTATTAGTAGTCTTATCCGTCTGTCATTGTTGTGGTCGATTTAAAAATATATATTTATTTCTTAATTAGGTTGTTCCAAAAATTTAAGTAAATGTACCTTGAAAAATACTATGACTTGTCTGTTTTCTTAGACACTAAATTATTATGTATTGTCATCTAATCTTCTGTTTTCAGTCTGATTTTATTTTACAAACATAGAACAGGAAACTTTAACCGGATCAAGAATTAATAACAGCGTGCTTAAATCTGTCTGCACAGTTGTAGTTCCGGTAACACCTAAACCATAACAACACAAAAAAACGCGCTGCATTATCTAATCTATTTATACTATGCCATTACAGATGCAGAGTATCCTATATTCAGCAAAAACTCCAGGGGTTTCACTTGTATTCGTATAGGTAGATACAGCTTCGGCGAGCATACGGACAATAAGACCAGGAACAACCCGAAGAAGCGGTGGGTTTGCAACAACACCAGCCGAGGCTGCCGCGCTTTCCTCATCACCATCGATGACGTCATTATCCACCAGAAAAATCAGCACTCCCATTGAGCCGCTTTTCTTTCAATTGACTTACGCTTGTGTAGCTATAATCGGGACTTGCGGGAGCGGAAGGCTTTAGACCTCATCATCATGTCGTATGGCAGCTACCGCAATGGATCCTATATAGAGATTTTTAGATTTTTCAACCACTCCTCGGCGGCCGGGGTGAGGCAATGCAGCTCGGTAATGCCACCGGAAAATGAATAGAGTGGACAGTCGTTCACAATGTGGGCCAGAGTCTGGTCGGACTCCCCACACTCGCAGGCTGGCGACTCTCTGAGCCCCCATTTGTGTAGATGGTGGTTACAACGACCGTGTCCGGTTCTGCATCGCTTTAGACCTAAACTGATAGTAATGACGTCGATTTACGAAATGTTGTCATAGATTTAACATTGATCTTTCAAAATTCTTATTTAGGCAACTAATGATTGTAACAAATAATGACTAGGTGTTATGTTGATACCTGATGTTCCAATCACAGGGCTCAAAAAATTACAATAGCCCTGGAGGCCTTAAAACTGAAGAGATTTTATTTTAATAAACGGAAATTTTATAAAATAAACAGTTACGCGGTATGTTAGAAAGTTTCGTTTCCTTTCTCTATGGGACTTTCTTAAGGAATGTATTCGTTTGAATCTATTATTTCTAATCATATTTATTTTTCTTTCCCTTGTTTCCGCGGCGATTTTTAGTTTATTGCGACAGTCTCTCTCTGGTAGGTACTTAGTAGTAATATAATGAGTATGTAGCTATGTATGTATATATTTTGTTTACGTATATAAAATATAAATATATGATTGGTAGATTGTATTATCATTATATAGTAGTACCTACTCTTTGGACTCAAGTTTTATCTTGAAAAATAGGCAATTAATAAAATCTTTAAATATTTCAGATGTAACTTTTTTTATGAATAATAGAGGAAGTCGTGCCCTGAGAGTTGGTAACAATGTGTTTAACATGCAAAAACTGAGTTACGGTGGACCCAAAGAATACTGGCGCTGCAACAAACGGAACTCTGGCTGCAAAGCATCAGTTTTCACTTACGGAAAGGAAGTTGTCCGCATGAACGACATACATAACCACTAACTTGTATTGTGATTCATAATCAAATGGTTTTCAATTAATTAGAAGCCTCTATACTAAATTGTTTTTCCGCAACAAAGTAGTACTCATGAAACTGAACAATTTACCCTAAGGAACATAAGTAGAAATCTCAAAATTAAAATTCAACTTGTCACACAAAGTGTCCGGTCAGGTGACTAAGTTTATATGAAAAGCTGAATATTATTTTTGAGATTTCAACCTAGTTGTTCATTTTTATTATAAGTGCTATTCCTATGTTATGGATAAACAACCAGTTAAATATCACGGTGTATGTATATGGGCGCTTTAGTAACATAGAGTATGTGGAATCCCCTTATATGTATTATATTATGTGTGTGTATTACTTGTTATATTATGTCATACCACCAGAAACCATGACATAGTAGGTATTGTATAAATGTAATTAATTAAATCTAATGTTGCTAAACGCACTGCAAATTATTTTTTCAAGATTTTTCAAATGGTAGATCCATCTTTGCACCCTTTATTTATTTATTCGTTTAGGGATTTTAAGCTTTTGTTGTGTGCAATACAGTGTTTTTACTTATTTACAATCCAGACCAAATGTCTTAAACTAATGAAATTATTTTCAAATAAAATCAAATCTTATTTATTTTGGACTAAATCTATAGATTTTCATATTTTATCTTGCCATATAAATGTGCCAATAAAATTATATATTTTGCAAGTAGGCTTTGGTGTTGTCTAGCTTAACTTTTTGATCTGTTCATAGTTTGTAAGATCATAAATATTGTTCACTTCGTAACGTTGCCATAAATATTACTTTATTTCCTAAAATAATAATTTAACTTATAATTTAGCAAATCGAATTAAGTATAGGTATATTATAGTACGCTAATATATAGCAAATGTATAATCAAGATACTGTGTTTTAATATTTTGTGATCATTGTAGAAAATAATAAAGCTAGTATTCTGTTGCTGGGGAGATCCTTTGTTCAGCAGTGAATGTTTCATGTGAAGATGATAAAAAGGACTAATTCAAATAAGTCAATAGAATAAATTTTATCTCGTACAAAAATATTTAACAGATTAATGAAGTTGACTACTTATCACTGCATCATTTTAGGTTCAGCATACACGTATACATTAAGCCGTCAAGGTCAGCCAGTAATACAGGTGGGTGGACATCGATATAACAAGTATGCGGGTAGTCATAATTTCATCGGCAAGGTGTACTGGCGATGCAACAAATGGCGTAACCTTGCCTGTCGGGCCACCCTTATCACTGTGGACAACGAAATCATTTGCAACAAAAATATACACAACCATGGAGTTTAATTGCAAAATGTAAGCAGCATCCACGATGTTGCTAAGAAATGTTGCGTTTCTTAATTCGGAAGTTCAGTCACCAAATACTTATCTGATCAAGTCTGGTGAACTTTGATACGTCATTTTGTGAAAGAAGCGTAGGTCAAAATTCTTCTGAGTGTCTATCGATTGATTGACTAATGTTTATAGATTGTATTTTCTTAAGTATTCCATTAATTCAAAATTATACTAAATTCATAAGAATACACAATGTTTTTATTTTAATAGGCGGTGATGGTATTGTTTTGCTGTAGGTATTTAAGTTTTGTAATGGTCAATTTACTCACAAAATATAGTACATTTTTAGAAGAGGAAGATTATCCAGTAATGACGACAAATACCCGCGGGAACAAGATGTTGAAAGTAGGCCCGTACAGCTATAGTCTCCACACCACCAGCAGGTACAGCGCAGGCCCGAAGAAACGCTGGGTCTGCTCCAGCTGGGCCCGCGGTTGCCGCGCTGCCATCACCACCATCGATGACGTCATCATGAACTACAAAAATGAACATACCCACTAATGTATACACTTTTATTTTTAATTTTGTAGCTCTTAATTAAGAAAAAGAAAAAAGCGTGATTTTAGGCGGTTTTTGTTCTATCGCAACTAATAAAAAGTTATTACCTTCTTTTGTGTTAAAATAACACCAGATAATTATGTTTTATCTTTTAAAGCTGTATAGGTTACATCATGATTGGTAGCACTTAAGTATTTGTAACTGGTTACTTTTCGCCTTACCTTTATATCAGTTGTTGGTAATTTAGGGCCACTTGAATAATTATTATTATAGAAATGATGAAATTAATGTTCTAATTATATATATTTTTCTGGATATAGCTCTTTCATCTGTAATGCCATACTTAGTGTCGGTAACTTCGCTTAAGATTGAAAACGAAAAGATGGAGATTATTTAAACAAGAAAAAACGCATTAGTTTGGTTGGCACGAGCAGTACTTAGTACGAACTGAATGCAACAAAAATAAAATAAAATTTATTATGCTCTTTGCTTCCAGATTTCGAGATCAGAGTAAATTGTAGGGGGACGAATTCGTTGCAGGTAGGCCGGTATCGCTTCAATGAGCAGAAGCAAAATCGCTATAAGACCAGTAGCTCGCGCGTGTTCTGGCGCTGCAACAAGCGGACCTCTGGCTGCCGTGCCACCATTACTACCGAACACGGCAACGTTATTCGGAAAAGAATGGAACATAACCATTAATTTTGGTAAACGTGGTATACTGAATGGCGCAGACTCCACTGACAAGAGCGCGGCACTTAAGTTTGAAGAAGAAAAGGATCTTGACTGCGCCAAGTAGGTGCACGGCGAGGCAGATAGTGAACCCGGACTACTCTTTTCCTTGCTGCCCCCTTAACATAACCACTGAAACATACTGTATAACCCTTACCAAGTTGTCAAATATCATGGGAAACCCGCCATCTTCAATTGTACTCCAATAGGAGCGCAGCTCTTAAATTGAAGAAGAAGGACAAAATTTTGGCTGTCAAGCGTGAACAGTCATGCTAAAAGCGTTTCTTTCTACATTATACGATCCGATATAGGTATCAGACATCTCAGTTTATATCGGATTCGATAATTTCATACATTTTACTCCGTATCGAGCCAGTCGGTGGGGACATACCATACCTCGTATATGAGCTGTTAACGACGACTCCGTATCAGCGGCGTTCGATACCGATATCGGATAGGATAATGTGTAAACGCTCTAAGGGGGCTGTTTTTTGTCTTCATTATCCACGTCACGCGTTTGTTCGCGTTTCATCCTCCCACTTCGGTGCGGCTGACGCCGTGGTAGGTACTGGTATAGCAGTATTCTATCGTGAATCATTGTTCGTAGAAGAATCTTTGCCGGACTATTTCACTGTTTATAAATCCTAACAATTTAGCTTACTTTACATACTATTACGTGAAAAATTGACAAAAGTGGAGTGTTGTGAGTTACTTACGTATATAGGTAAGTAACACACAACAGTAATGTTTCTTTAAGTAGTGTGATGGATGTACTTATTATTTAAAATATTAATCTCTAGTCACTTATCAGTTATTTTCTTTTACTTACTCCTTTATAAAAAAAAACTATTTCTTTTTATTGTTATAATGTAAATAAAATAATGTTATGAGTCATTTACTTTAATAATATTTTTTTATATATATTTTAAAAATACTCAATAATTTGAAGTTTTAAATTTAATATTTAAGGCAAACGTGCAAAAAATAAATACGTAGACACTGTAGTACCTAATAATATAATCACGACCTTATATATCTCAATTTAATTATCACAAGTAAATTGTTGGATATGTTAAAATCAGTAAATAATCAGAACTGTCTCCAATTTCTGTTCTATATTATACCCAAGTTCACAAAAAAAAATCGTATTCACCATTTATTACAATAATCCAGAGGTCCCATGATGTTTAGCAGTTCAAAATCTGGGAAGGGAAAGTTTTGAACCGCAGGCAAACATTTGGTTTCCTTATCCTGAATAGAATTCAGATTCGGAATTCAGTGTGTTTGCGAAGACATCCGTTTTTTACTATAAAAAGAGAAATAAACAATAGTTTTTTTCCGTTCTGAAAAATAAAGAACGTGTGCGCTTTGTCGAACATTTTACATGTAAGCAGAGCATTCAGGTTTCCGAATCTGAATTCCGGAAAAACAGAACGTGTGCGTCCAGCCATAGTTCCGTCTTGATTAAATCATATTTATTTGGAATTAAAACGTGAAGGAATATTCTAGATCCACCGCACCGATTCGCACCGTCAAGGGGCGGGAGGGAAGTCCTGTTGGTGGGGCCGTACCGGTACTACAACAAGAACAGAGGGGGTGGTGTAGCCACTTGGTTCTGCAACCGCGCCGGGTGCAACGCCTCCGCCAAAGTGGTCAACCATACCGTCATCGCCTTCAAGAAACACCATAACCACTAAACCGATGCCCAGAGAAAAAGAAGAAACATGACAAGATTCATAAAGCAAAAACAATAGGACTAAATTTGAAAAGTCTTTTTTTGAAAATTATAAAGGTTGATTTTATTATTCAAATGAGAATGAACAACATTGCATTTCATTTTTATAATATTCCTATCACGAACTCATCAAGCATTCCCTTTCTTCCTATTTGTATTAAAAGTCACGAGTAAATTTGTCAAAAAAACGTTTTGGTTCGTTCAAAAACCAAATTTATTTGTGACTTTAATAATGTAATAAAGTAGACCGGGCTTCGTTGCTTACATATTTGAATTAGTTTTCTAGAATCCTCTACTGATTTGTTCTCACAAAATTGTTTCACACTACAGCTCAAACACTTGCCGAGCCGCCAAGATTTTACCCGCTGAAGACAGGGGGGGAGGTGTTGTTGGTGGGCCAGTACCGGTACTACAAGAACAACAGAGGGCGCGGTATGACGGCCACCTGGTACTGTCGCCGGCGAGGCTGCTACGCCTCTGTCAAAGTCTGCAACCGCTTCATCGTGGCTTTCAATAAACAACATAATCATTAATAAACACATACATAAAGACACGCTCCTTTCCCTGACTAACTGTGAGCAGAGTTTTAGTAAGCTCACTAGGATTATTTTAAGAAAAGCGTTTGAGTCAAGATTCCGTAAAAATGTGTGTTAGTGTCTAAACAAACTATGCCGAAATTACGCAATCGAAATTCTGCAGCAGATTTTGCGTTCCAACGTATTCGGCTGATTATGACACACCATAAGCGCCGAAATTACGCGGCAGAATAATGAATGCTCTACAGAATAAGTTGCCTCTGAACTTACGCCCAAATCACCCGAAGTTCGGCTGTACGTTGTTATGTTACACAACGTAATTTCGGCATAATGTGTCATCAGTAATCCCTTTTACGACACCCAATTGAAAGTAATTACATGGGATGGTCAAATTCTAATACCACACGATAATAGACATCCATATCCATACCATTCTAATATTATAAATGTGAAAGTGTGTCGTTTGTTCTAAGTAATAAGTGGTTCTAAGTGTGTTGAGTGTCTCATCGTTTGTTTTAAGGTCCAATATCGCAAAAGGAGTATCAGATTAGAAATATTAATTTCAACACAGAAAACAACATAAAACAAAAAATATAATACATAAGAAGAATTTTGCTATTCTATGTGTATCTTCGCTCGTTGAAACTCTTTGTAAAAGTACGAGGTATAGTAAAAATGAAATATACTTGACATTACTAACAACAGCTTCTAACTTAGCGTTATTAAAAGCTTGAACACTTTGAACGAATGTGTTATTAAATTGTCACCATGCGTGTTGTCTTGTCATACCGTGTTCAAATGTCTAGATCTCTCATTGATATCAAATTTAAAAAAGTAAATAACTATTCTGTAAGGCTGTAAATAATCGAGTAAATTCAAAGAAAGGCACTTACTTCTTAAATATTTTTGACTAGAATAATTCACTTTTAACTGTACGATAAAAAGTCATTAAATTCTATTTCTAGTTTATTGTATCTTGTTTATTTTCACTCAATAGAGTTGGTGACCTCTCAGTCCCAGATCAAATGAATCAAGGTACCTAACACATTTTACATTGACTAATGGGAGGTTTATTTTTAGTGACTATTGTGAAGACTACTAGGGGGCACACAGTGGCAATATATGAAAACTACAGTTTCTTATTAGACTCTCAGCATGCACTAACGAAGAACTGGGCTTGCCGGCAGCGTACTAAATTCAGTTGCAAGGCGCGCTTTACTGCTACCAACGAAGGTGTATGCATTCGCTCCAGCACTCAACACAATCATGCACCTCAACGTTTCGTTATCCGAGATGGCATTTTTTTCGTAATATAATCATCATCCCTTAACTTCTTATATCGCGGCAGAAGCACAGGCGTAATACGTTTTTGTACACATCGTCATTTGGTAGGGAAAGGAATTGAAAGACACGTAAAACTACTAAACTTAATAAAAAAATAAAATGTATTTGCTATAATACCCTTTTTATTTATTTTACTTTTTTTTTACTAGCTTTCATTTCCCTGTTAGTATGTTGTAAACACGTTATAAATGAAATTTGATTCAAGTGCAAAACTATGCAGTTGACATCATGTGCTAATGTATGAATAGACTGTGATAAAAGAACCTTATTTTTTACAGTTACTTTGGTACAGAATATGACTGGGAGACCGATTATTATCTATAAAGGCTACGCCTTTTACCAGACCCAAAAATGTTTAAGTACCATTCACTGGTATTGTCTGCGGGCGGGAAAATGCAAGGCGCGCGTCACCACCACGAAAGACTCCCGCTTGATTCGAGTCAACTCAGAACACAATCATCTCCCCTCCAAGTTTATTATTCGAAATGGAATATATATCAGAGTTTAAATTAAAAAAATCCGTGGCGTCTCTGTGTTTGCATGCAGCTAAAAACAACGTAATGCTGGTGAAATCTTGTTTATAAGGGGGGAATTTGCTCTCATGTTCCGCAGCAAGAAGTCTTGTGATTGGCACTGTTTCGTGTATAAGTTGTTGAAACGATTAGAAATCCCAATTGGCTCTGTATTAACGATGTTTATTGGTGGGGTTGCTATTGATTATCATAATGCGTTCCCACAAATACTACATACCTAATGCCCGATTTGTGAGCGATATTATAATCGTATGTTCAAGTTAAAATTAACAACTTATCTCGATAATCTAACTAGTATATTTTATGAATTATAGTATTTTTAATTTTATATAATCGTTGACTGTGAAAAAAAAAATGTGTTTGTTTTTTTAATATTTTGCTTTTATGACCAAAATGGCAAATGTGCCTCGGTGTTGTACTGGCCTTGTTCCAAGAAGCACCTGTAGGCCTACTACGTAAGTAGCGACAGGCTCGAGAAGCTGTCAAACGCGACATCTTGACAGAACTACTATGACTCTAATGTCACTATGTCGCGTTTGACAGCTTCTCAAGCCTGTCGCTACTTACATAGTAGGCCTACTGGGATGCCGCGGCCGTCTGGTCACTGGCGTAGACCAGAACGCGACCTATGCCGCTGCCCAAATATTTCATTCGGAATAATACTTTTTACAAAATTTCTAATTAGCATTAAAGGAGAGACTTTGTGTTGAGCTGTTACTCTATATGTGATTGATTTGATTGATCCCTTTTCCTGTCTATGTGTACAGTGGACTGTTTAATAAATAAAAGAGCTATACGGAAGCCATCCAATATACTATTTTTCGTATTTTTTTGTGATTAAGTAAACTTAGTGAATGTTTTTCCATAGTACCTAATTTTGGTGTAGCGTTTTCTTTGCTTTGTAGTTTATGGAAAATTCTATTATATTCTATTTTTATTTTTATTCTATTATTATATTCTATTTGTACTGTTTATTATATAATAATATAAACAATGATATCTTGCCACCGACCCGCATAGTTGCCTGGAAGAGATTGCTACCTTAGCAATAAGGCCGCCTGTTGACTTCTGTATCTTGAATATAATGTATTTATTTCTTTTGTGTTTTTCCTTGGGAGTCAATAAAGCATATTTGTATTGTATAATATTCTATAACATTTGCTAAAAATTGTTGGACATGTAATTTTTCTAGTTTTTATAGAGGTTTATGGATAAGATATTGACAAGTTTTTGTTTATTTTTCTAGTCATGTTTATTTAAAATGATTTAATATTGTGTCATCTCTTAAAATATAATTTAATCTCCTATACAAAAAAACCAACTGTTTTATTTTAAAATTAACGCTGCTAAGCTGTGTTTTGTAGTTGAACCTTTATTTAAGTGTGTACACCACAGTTTTGTTTCATTTGAAAAAAAAAACCTAGAGCAACCCTACATTGTTTAATCAGCCCATGGAGAAAACACGTCGTCGCTTGATATCATTTACAGCGGATCTATAATATATGCAATTCCAGTAAGCCTAGGGAGATAAGACTGGGGAGATCTGTTCGAGGTACAACTTCATTTGGCAAAGGTCGATAGGACCGAAGCCCAGGTGGCAAAGCTCCTCGCATCACGGCGGCTGCAAGAGATGCAAGGCATTCTACACACCATCGACAACGAATTAATTTAGTTTAGCAACGAATATAATGATAAATATATATTATGCATGAATACCTGAATACCCCTCACGGCAAAACGGGTAAATTTTGCACGATCAGTCATTATCCTATAGTGCAAATTTCTCTACCTGACCTGACCATTAAATCATCCGTTGAGCCCGGGGAACTGGTTCGGGTGTTCATTGGAGCAGTCGCCGGATTTTTCTATAGGTTCTATCTTGTGAAGACAGCTAGTTGTTATAACATCTTTAGCATTTTGCTTCTTCAAAAAATTACCAGAGAAAGCAATTTGTTGCAATCATTGTTACTTTAGAAATTTTCCTGGTAGAAATTGCTTTAGCAATAAGATTTTTTGCATATAAATGCAACAAAAAATCGGCGTCGTATTCTTCACGGAGTATTCTTTGTAGTCGGTGACCTTCCACACCAAAGAAGATGACGATACGATATTTTTTTTAATGATAAGGTAGGTATGTAATGTTATTTTAATATTTTGATCATATTTAAAGAAATTAAGTTTTTTTTGTTTCTCACCATTTAGTACGGTGCTTAACAAAAGTATCTATCGAACATCAAAATGCGGGTGAGGCTTTGGATTTAAAGAATGATATAAAATTTTGTCGAATTCTACAAAACCCAGACAATATTGTATTCAAAAGACAATACAATTTAAATATTTTCCTTAGAGGATAACTCAATAAAAAAAATCAGTTGCCGGAGATTTTCTAACTCTGTTAGTTGTATGGAGACTAATTTTAAAATCATATGAATGCCGCGCAATCATCTAATGGACTATTAATATCACCCTAGTCTTGGCATGTACGAGTATACTTGTGTGGCCTTAGTCAAAGATCACTCAACTTTAGAAACGACTTTATTTTGCTGAAATAGCTCAATAAGGGATATGTATTTACATACGTTACCGCCTATTATCTAGTATTTGTTTTCACTTCACAAAAAGCCAACGAAGAGAAAGGACGTAGACAAAAAGAAAGGGAAAAAGACAGTTTCGTAGGGAGTCTCACAGAAGAATTGATTTGCGTCTATGTAGTATTTTTTTAAATTTTTGTTACCATGTTTGTTTCAGAGTACGACGACGGCCCCAAGTTCTTCACGTCAGGGATCGGCGCGCGCGTGATGCGGCTGCGCGGGTACTGCTACACGCGCCACTCGGTCTGCTCCTCCAGGGTCAAGTGGCTCTGCGCCGACAGCCGCGCCAACGACTGCCACGCCCTCATCACCACCATCGGCCGCAGCATCGTTGATAAACTCAACAGGCACACCCATCCACCCGCCTCTTATTAAACTTATGCTTGCTTATCATGCGGTCGAGGTTTATCTACTTCACAGACCCTGGTGTTGAAATTACAGAACCGCCTTAGGTAACGTCATGCGAGCTTTTGACCTCTCGACCACAAGGCTGTTAAACTTATAGATAGTACTCTTCTTCTTCTTCGAACTCTTCAATCTATGAAGTTCCTTGCTTCTCCCGTTTTCGTCCTTGTTGCTGTTGATAGGCAAATATGGCAGTCTCGGCCAAGAGTTCCAGTCTTCCGATGCGATGGCCACTAGGACTTTTACTTACCTAATCGTGTGGTTCATGAACGTGATAGGTTTTCCGGTCCGCAGTGAATTTTCTTCATCTTGCTTCATTAAGTCCCACAATCATTTTCGTGAATTATATAAAATCAGGGACTATAGTCGTTTACTTATTCACTACACAGCCAGAGCTACCTATTCAATATAAGTACATACTTACTACAGTTTTCTAATCTCTACTCCAATATGCTCAGTCTTCTTCCACAGTAAGAAAAGATATGGTATGCGATGATTGTGAAAATGTGCCAAATACGAGATGTAAGAGGATCCCCGAAACAATCTGCAAACATAGTAAACACTTTAATGGTGGAAAATAAATAATCGATTATTACATCAACCACATGTATATTATCATTCGCATGCATATGTTCGTTTCGGAGACTTTTTACGAAGATTGTGTTACAATTTGTTACTAATTGTTAAATTGTTAATTAGGTCGTTAAGAGTCAATGTTACGTCGCAGGTATTGTCGATCTCAGCTGTCATTAGTTAGATTTATTAGTTAGACTAACTCTTCATTCATAAAATTATACTTTTCTTCATCACGAAGCTATGAAGTTAGTTAGTTTACGTCGTCTTTTATTACTTATAATAAATCAGCAAAAGACTATTTTTGAAATAATTTTAAAAGTGAAGTAAGTTGTATCTTTAAAATTATTAATGTACAAAAGTTGTTTTATTTAAGAATGTAAACTTTAAATGTTACAAAATGCTGTGTTTTATTTTGAAAAGCTTTGCTATCGTTCGTTTCAGTCCCATTTGGTAGTCTATATATAGAATGTTCATGAGAACAGAATGTTGGTTGTAGATGGATACCTATAGGTTTAAGTTGAAAAACAAATATGCAAGCGGCAATTAACGGTGGGTTTGTATCAACACTGAGCAAATGCAATGCTCAAGTTGTTACGAGGCGTCTTGCCGTCGTATGCCGTCGCGACGGCAGATAGCTGAGTGCATTAGCATACTTTAAACTATTATTAAGTTTTCATTCCTTTCTAAAATCGAGAATATAAATCTCTGATCAGCTTTCCTTGGTAGTCATTCTGCCATCGAAGCACAGGAGCATTCGAATCCCGCCCAGGGTAATCATTCGTGTGATGAACACTTGCCTTGTGTCTGGATGTTGTATATTTATATAGTAGTATAGGCTCTGCCTAGTTTGGGGTCAGATGACCGTGTGTGAGATATCCCCACATATTATTTTTAATGTAATTACATATTATATTATTACATTTCAATCTATCTAATAGTCTATGCGAATATATAACGCTGCTGCTTAGTTTCAGTTAATTATTGATATTTTGTTTTTCACACCGTAATTCTATTTTGTAATTTTGCTTTTCCTTACCTTCAAAGGCAAAAAATTATTTTCCATTAGAAACTACTAAAATAAAGCTTTAACGTACTAAAACATACAAGTCTATATAAACCTATCTATTTCAGCGTTAATATCTTCGATGGACCAGTCGTCTAGCTCGTTGTCAGCGAATGCTCAAATTAAGTTTGAGACGACGCGGCATGGAAACCCGATAATCGAGTGGGGGCGGTATCGGTTCACCAAGAAGTTGGCGCGAAAGGAGAAGACCTGGTGGGAGTGCACTTACCGCAGGAAGGGCGGCTGCCATTGTATCATCGTCACCCGGGATGACCGCCTCATCAAGCTCAAAGGCTGGCACAACCATTAAATCTGCGGTATCAACTTATTTAAGTCCCACCGTAGGAAAACTGACAGCTCACCGCGTATTTATTGTAGCCTCGAATTCTTGTGCATATTTCTGTTTCTGGTCATAGATAAACTAACTTACTCGTTCTTACCAATTCTTCATTTTTGCTTCTCTTATTATCGAGATCTTATTCTTCTAGTTGTAATGCAGTAGATCAACCGTTCTGTCCTGATTTGACTTTACTAAACAAGAATTTGTCTTTGTCAACATTGAAATAGTATTGATTGCATTTTCAGCTTAAAGCAAACTTTAAGCTTTTTGATGATTCGTATTTATTAGTAAATTTACTCTTGATAATTTCCACTTACTTCAGCGCATGGTATGCTGAAGAAACGCGTCAGAGTTTTGTTAGTCTTGTTTATTTTAGCACTCGAGACCGATTTTTTATTCGATAATTTTATAATAATCATTTTGAAGTTACTAGATCAACTATTAGTATAAATTAAATTTGACATTCATTTTATCAGTCATTTGTTTGATCAAACAAATTATATATTTACTTAATTATTTATACACTAATAGATAGGAATAGCGGGGGGTAACGTGTAACATTCTATATTATTTATTAATGTGTAGACTTATTTTTCTATGTAATAGTATGATACGCACGTGCTTTACATGTTTAATAAATAAAGAGTATAATTTTGAAGACGTGGGATCTCCGATTCAGGCAATAAATTCCTCGATTTCCTCGGATATTATTATTTTCAAGTTTAAAAAATAGATCTAGTTTGTTATAGAACTTTAAATAAACGAAGTTTTTAACAATTTGTTGTATTGTAACTTTACTTATCTCTTTTCTACCTTTTTGGGGTATATCTGGAAAGCGTGCCGTGTAAAGAACACGTTTTTGTTTAAATAAGTAATTGAAGTAGTTAATAAACTAAGTATATGTGTAGCACTTAGCATTAATTTGTTAATCAATATAAAATTAAACACATGGACTATATTGTATTATTTATTTTATTAAAATATATTACATGTTACATGGGTAGAAACTTTCTTTTTTCTGTAAAAAACTATTTAGGTATACTATTACTACTTTTTTATTGGCATTGATTTATTATTTTACATAGTTCTAATTTAAAAACCTGAAATTTAAATCGCATATAGATACATACATAGCATAGGATTGCGTTTAATGAATCTTATTGGGTATATTAGCTGCATTCATAATAGTTAGCTATGTTCTTAAGTTTAGACGGTTTAGAATTATTTGTTGTATGTTAAAACTACTGCGTTGATATGTACTGCGAACGTCACTAGTCTTCGTATATTTTGCAAGACAAAGTTTTATAATGTATTTGTATTTAAATAATTAATTACATTTGTAGGTAAAGAAATGATTGAGGTTGACAATCACTTCTTCGTACTGGACATGTGTAAAGGGACCAAGAAGAGATGGGTATGCGCGAAGAAGTCAAGTGGATGCACCGCGACGATCACCGCTCGCAACGACGTCGTACTCAACTGCACTGTGGAACACAACCATTAAAGTTTTTCGACGGTCAATAATGCACTTCGGCTGTTTTCGGATTTGTAGAGCATTGTCTCTGTCACTCATGTTGTCTCTGCATGGCATATTGACACTGGTGCAAAAGAGGTCATGCTTTACGAAGCCAACGTTCTTCTACCCTGCCTATAACTAGATATATAATACTACTGGACTGAGGCCTTTCTTTAGGAAGGGAGATGTTGCCATAATAGTTAAATATTGTTATTGATAGGTGAATGCTGCTGCCTATTCCCTGATTCCTTCAGATGCTTCAGGAAGACTTGTGTAGGCCTTAAAAAAGCCGACATCTTACGTGTATTATTTACCGCCGCGTAAAGCAGATGTGGGTATGTCTTGAGTGTAATAGGAATAAACAACAGTTACCAAAAATATGATTTAAAATTTGATATTTACCGTGGTTCTTATTTGACAACTGACGTCACAGTCCCTTACCATGCCTCGCAAGTTCTTCAGTCGTACGGTCCTGACACTCACATAATTAGTAAGTACTGCCTTACTATCGTACTTACTAAATCCATGCACTCGCATGACAATAAATAAATAACAATATGTAACACTCAAATGAAATAGGCACCTATATAAAAACCAAGGTAAATATTGCATTCTTAACCACGTTTTATGGTGTTTAGTAACTGTATAAGTCTTGAAGAAAAGCAGTTACGAAACGAAAGAAAAGCTAACAATTTTATGTTAATCTGAAAGTGACTACCTCGCTAATATGTTACGTTATTTTTATATTGTTTGTGTTAGAAAAAGGAATACTCTCTTACGTTGTAAACAACACTCCACTAGGTAGTTAGTAGGCATCTTTACTATTATAAAATTTATTAATTTTATACTAATGTTAAAAGTACAATGTGCTGTGGTACAAAAAGTTAAGTTCATCGTTGTAAGTAATACATAAGTATGGTTCACTTAAAAGTCTTTGAATTTCAATTTCGTATAACAACTGATACATTGATAGGTCATTTTCCTATTCCATCAACGACTTCTTTGTACATATATCTGCCAAAAGCTTTATGTATTTAAATATCAGTGAAAGTCATTTTTTTAATAAATAATGATAACCATCTCAGTGTAAAGCGATGCATATTAATTTTGTTAAAGCATCTTCGTTCACAAATTGACCTCTACAGTTGCAAAGTGTTGAGCATCGAGATATAAAAGTTTTCTTTTTCGATGCGGTTGAGATATTCTGAATTTGCGAAGAAGTTTCCTTTGTATGGTGCAAGAAACTTCGTATTAATTTACAAAACTTCATTAAATCAGGAAAGTAAATCGATAGGGAACATAATTGAATTTGGTTAGAGTCTGATAAAATTCGTAAAATTAAGTAAGAGATATGTGTTACAATGTTTATTGCATTATAATATCATACACAGACATGTGACAAGAATGATCGTTCAATACATAGAAAGAAATTACACTTAAATATAATTCAGTTAACATGCACAATACACATGTGTGTAGTGTGCTGCAATGCAGAATGGTCAAGGGGTCGAATGCATTGAAACTAACAGTTAATTGCATGCTTTAATAGTGCATGATCTGTTGTACAGATTACTTACATTCTACCCTGAATGTATATACAAAATGATACATGTAATGAGTTTCGCTGTATTTCAGTAATCATCGCGAGGGGCAGGAGAGGCAGACCCGTGCTCTTGCTGGGCGGTCAGCGGTTCAACAAGGCCAGAATCGAACCGGAAACCGCCAGATGCAACTGGCGATGCACGCGCCGCAACACTGGCTGTCGCGCCACCATCCAAACCCTCTACAACGAAATCGTCGCCATCAGAAATCAACATAACCATTGTTAATTCTAATATTGTACTGGTGATATGCTATGTGTGACAAAGTGTGTTGCAAGTGATGATGACTGACGAATCCGGGACGTGGTCGCTTAAAAGGGCCTCATAAGTAAGCTCGAATTCACTCAAAGAACAAAGGCGAGGGCTACGCTTAAAGTTTTCCTGCGTGATCGTATCAAGAATAGCGAGATGAGAACCCCAGATTAACTAAAGTCACCAAGATAGCCCGAAGAATATCTAAACTAAGTGATATAGGTAGGTACGAGTCGTTGCGGTAAAAAGGTTTTTGAATGACGGCTGCATGGCCAAGTATGGTGAAGCTCAAGTCCGGTGAAGCTTGATTCGTCGTACCTTTTCGACACAAGCATAGGCCAAATAAAAAAAGGCTGCATGCTGGAGGACGTGGTACTGACGGGCCTAGCAATAAACCTTAACATAGATGGTTATTTAGTAGTAAAGTAGTAATAAAGTAGTAAATTGTAATAGATTAAATCGTTGTATATAAAGATATGGAGGTAAATAATGCATTACTATAATTTTTTTAATGTTAAATGAAGAGAAATCGATCTTCTTTTATGATAGACACACTAACCATAATAAATAAGTACTATCATGAACTTGTTCTCTTTCCATGTATTTTTTTTATTTGCATAAGTAATTTAATCTCATTTTATGTCACATCCCACAGTCTGAATCTAAACTTTTTGGTTGTGTTGTTTTGACAAAAATTTTGAGAATGCACCAGTCGAGTAGATTGCTTGCTTGCTTATCGTGTGATTTTTGAGGTTAACCTATCTTAGAAACCCTGGTCTCCGAATGATTAAGCCGCCTATGGCACAAGATCTGGCTCGTGTAACGATTACATCTGTAGATACGAGATAGTAACCGGGACCTACGGCTCTATGTGCCTTTCTCTTTGGACAATCAGGTGATCCAACCTGCAAATGCCTGCAATGCCCTAACCGAAGTTGGGAAAATATCACAGGGCAAATATTTGTTCAACGCGCTAGACCTCGGTTCAAGGCTCCCTTGAGCCGCCCCTAGACGCGTTACAAGACTACTTTGGGGTAGAGCCATCTGCTCTCCTACAAGTCCGGTGAAGCTTGATTCGTCGTACTTTTTCGACACAAGCACAGGTCAAGTAAAAAAAAGGAATTTGTTAATGATACTGTGTTGTTTAGGTCCAGTGTACATGAAGAGCAGGAAAGGGCGTCCGGTGATCCAGATAGGCGAATACCACAACATGAGCCCGCATGCACGCGGCAGGTCCTCCGGGGCGCAAGCGCATTGGCGCTGCGTTAAATGGTCGTCGGGGTGTCGCGCCTCGCTCCTTACTGTTGATGACGAGGTTATCCACAAGAACCAACACGACCATTGACAATCGATTAATTTATAGAGTAAGCACTATACTGGCTGTGAAGCTGACTTTCGATAAACGGTTTTCGGACAATGATTTGAGAGTACGAAATTTCGCCACGTTATTACTTCGAATACGCTTTAGTCTGACATATAATTTAAAAAAACTATCTGCAATTATTATTTTTAAAACTAGCTTTCATACAAATAATCGCATTCTCAATTATACAAATATCCTTCCAAGTTAGAGAAACTCATGGTCAGAGTTTCGTATATAACATCGGATTAAAGATATTTTGGATCCTGTCGAAATAAATATATCTCGAAACGTTTCGAATTTCCATACTGTCGAAATTACATAAATGTTGTCGGAAAACCGATTGTTGAAATTAGTTTTCATATTGTTCCAACCCATATTAATTCATATAATCAAAGTCTTTATGAATATCTACATAATTACCGCCATTGATTGCATCGTAAGAAATCCATGAATATCATAATAATATGTTGTCCTGGAGGGGCGGAAAGTTTACCAGACCTGAAATACAGGGAAAACACTAATGCATCAGAATCAAAGAAACATTTGCTATTATACAGGGCGTCCCACGGCTATGCCACATGGAGGGAAAGTACCTTAAATATTGTAGATAGATCATTTTACTGAAAGAAGACATTATTTTATTTCTGAAAACTATTAAAACTGCATTCATACATTTTTAATAATTACATGGTTGAACCGGGAATCGAACCCGCTACACGAGAAAAAAAATACACCCTGTAGTTTTATCATACCAATCGAAAGGTTTCATCATAAGGATTATTTTTTGCTAAGTAACATAGTGTCAGAAATAAAAGGAAGACTAAAAATTTGATGTGGCCGCCAAGATCTCCAGATCTAACCCTGTTAGATATTTTTTAATGGGGTTATGTAAAAAATTTAGTTTACTAGAACCGGTATGAAAGTGTCCACGAGCTACAAACAGAACTTAGACGTATTATTCTAAATATCCAACACAATAAGATAAAAAAATCGACAGGGAGTGAAATAATCAAAAGAGTGCGACTTTGTATTCAACAGCGTGGGGGTCATTTTGTGCATTTGATAATTTTGTATTAAAAATGTTAAAATTCATATTCTTCCTTTCATTTCTGACACTATGTTAGTTAGCAAAAAATAATCCTTATGATGAAACCTTTCGATCGGTATGATAAAAATACAGGTGCTTTTTTTTCTCGTATAGCGGGTTCGATTCCCGGTTCAACCATGTAATTATAAAAAAATGTAATAATGCAGTTTTAATAGTTTTCAGAAATAAAATAATGTCTTCTTTCAGTAAAATGTTCTATCTACAATATTTAAGGTACTTTCCCTCCATGTGGCATAGCCGTGGGACGCCCTGTATATACGCATTTTGTATCGATTTAAATTTATATGATGAATAAAAGTAATAATGATATCATTATCGTTTTGTCCTATAAGCTGCATGGGCCGCGGCCGTCGTTTATACAAAATAGCTTCGTTCTCTTATCTATCACATAAAGAAAGGTTGCCTTTCTTATTATTGTTATAAATTGGGCGATGCATGGCTTTTTATTTATAATTCATGCGTCACAAAAGCTTACACCTATTTTCTCTTTCTTACATTATAGTGTGTCCTATAATGTTTAACACTTTACTTTTCTTTAATATTATTTATTCATTTTAATTATATTTACCTATAGTTGACTAACCTAACCTGGTATGGTTTTTTACAGTGTTCAATCAAGACATGCCGCAGTATTTATCATCCAGATATGGGAATCCTGTGGTCGTGTTTCGCGGATTTCGGTACAACCTGCACCCATCGTACAATGACGTCAGCAAGCCGAGGAAGGTGTGGCATTGTTCTAGGCCCTCGTCCGGCTGCAGAGCCAAGCTGTATACCTACCATGGCCATGTGGTGGAATTGAGGGGAGATCATTGCCATACTAATCAACGCCGGAATTGTCTTACACAACCTGTCTATAAGATTTCGAACGCGTACTCTTTTGATAGCTAAGCACTTTATTGTTATGGCCATCAAGAGAATCAGTGAATTCACTGTAGGTAGTAACTAGTAATTTATATGTTGTGGCCACTTTTGGCACTTTTTACCAAATTTTAAAATATTTTATATAGAAATAAAATTTCTTATTTTTGCAGCTTATAATTTCTTATGCACTTGAGCAGTATTAATACCTAGTTGTTTATGTTGGAAATATCAGACAGATATGTATTTTCCATGCGATGTTTAAATTAATTGAATGTTATGTTTTATATACCTAACCATCCCTCCCTACTAATATTATTAATGTGAAAGTAACTCTGTCTGTTTTTTTGTTACGCTTTCACGCCAAAACCACTGAACTGATTTTGATTAAACTTGGTACAGAGATAGAATAGACCTTGTGGAAGCCATATGCGGTAACTGGTAAGTTACTACCTGAAAATACCTCTTTCCCACGGGAAAAACTGTTAGGGCGTGCGGAGCGGAAAGCTAGTAAGTAATAATTAATTGTTATATAAAGTTTTTTTATTACATTTAAATCTTTGTTATTAAAATAAGATTGTTAGCGGTTATTTTTGTAATTTTAACTACACATTAATAAAGTATAGGTGGATAAATATATGCGGTTATTATCTACAGCTTTGGTTTTTTGTACTTATTATTTAATTATCCTTTTTTTACAAGTTCATTGCGAATCACAATCTGCAAAATAAATGGGGATCTCCCGCTAATACGGAACGTGTCTTTGGTATATTTACAAATATGACAGAAAGAGACGAATATAGTTTTCGGTATGCGACTAAGAATGTAGAAGTCATACATTATGCGCGTGCATTTATAAACACAATCATATAATTTTTTTTATTACGGAAAATGCTAGAGAAATAATAAGAACAAATTTAAGCCTTCTTGTTAATATTAGTAAAGTTTTTTCTCATGGATTTGAATTAGTTTGATAAAATTAAACAAATGTTCACTAAAACGAAATCACATTTTACATTGTCACATAGGGGGGTCCCTAATGATAAATAAGGGGGACCCTAATTATTGATGATGATCAATTGTACTAATTTTGTAATACTTTTGTCCGGCAGGTCCAGAATACATAATTTCTAATATTGGAACCGAAATACTCAAATACGAAGGGCATAGATACCACAAGAACAGAAACATGGGAAAAACAAATTACTGGATATGCAGCGGTAGAAGCAAAGGTTGCCTGGCCAGAGTGGTTACCTATGAAAAACTGGTTACGAAAACTAGCGGCCACCACAACCACGAATCTTTTTATTTATATGAGGACTACAATGCTCTACAGCCTTTTGAAAATTAGATGCCGTTATTTACTTATTTATTGTATGTTGATTCAGCTAAAAAACTGAAGTTAAAACATTTTTGCAGGATATTGCCGCGATTTATATTAGAAATATAGCTTACCAGTGTCATTGATTCGGGCAGGTTACATCGCAAAAGTTGAATAAAATTTGTAAATGTATTAAGTGTAGGTGTCGCATAATATTTTGGAAAACCTGAAGTATTTGAAAATATATGTTATGTTATCATGGGTGGTACTAATCTAGTCATTTATCGGATTTGTGCTGATAAGTCTTTTGTATACATATTGACAAATGCTATAATTATTTCAGTTTTAATGCAACTAATAGTGTCAACATTTTTACAGTAATTTGGGTGAAAAACGTCGCCCAGAAGCCCATAGCTCTTCAAAATGGGTATTCGGTATTCGTTTTATAAGCACGCCGACAGTCTATCAACTGTGCGTTGGTATTGCACGAAAGGTAGGTGCAAAAGTCGCTTTATTACCGCAGTGCACGACGGCACTATAATCCGTTCAAACTGGTCCCACTCCCACGAGCCGGCGAAATATATAATTAAAGACGGAATATACTATAGAACCTAAAATTACTGTAGATCCTTACACATCATTCATTGGTTTTCGTGGCATAAAATCAGCGCGTCTTTTTTGTGAGCTATTTTCCACCTAAAGTTTGCCTGGCAGAAATTGCTTATTAAAATAAATAAAATAAATAAAAATAAAATACTTTTATTTCAGACATAGTCCATAGAATGTTAGTAAATACCTTACAACTATGTTACTCGTAGTAGACAATAACCAAAAAAACAAAGAATAATAATAAGAATGATAAAGTAAAGTAAGTAATAATTAATTCATATACCTTGGTGCTCGTCTACAGTCACTGGGTACATGCATATGTGTGTGCACCCAGTGCCTCCAGATGGGAGACTCCAATTTACCACCAACGACCTTTATAATATCGTTGGCGCTCCCACGCACTCTTCGCATCAGGGACGAGATTCGTTTGCGCATAATCGCATAATAATCATCTATATGCGCGTCCGCAAACATTCCTGACGCACTACAGAAACGCGGGAGCCCCAGCAACATCCTAAAGGCGTTATTGTATTGTACTCGGAGAGCGCTGAGAGCCCTTTGCGTACAGTTAACCCAGAGGAAGCACGTGTAGAAAGTTTGGCAGAATGCCTTGAACAAGTTTAGTTTTACTTCTGCAGTACATCGTGCAAACCTCCGAGCCACCATATTACATCGGACTGCCATCGCCCTCCTTTCCCTCTCGACATCTTGATCATGGTGCACCATCCTGTCCTCGTTCACAATATGACCAAGATATTTACAATGAGTCACTCGTCGCAGTTTAGCCCCACCTAATGTAACTGGTGGTACATGCCTGGACTTATGCGATCCCATACCAAACACAAGAAACTCACTTTTCTTCACATTGTACAGAAGACCATGTTTATCAGCGTACCTCTCACAAATAGCCAGTAATCTCCGAAGTCCACTGATTGAAGGACTCAGCAGCACCATATCATCGGCATAACTGATACTGTTTATAAACTGTCCATCTACCGAACAGCCAACCTGGGCGCTGGTGAGCTCTTCAATCAGCTGATTAATATAAAGGTTGAACAGAGACGGGGAGGTTAAACCACCCTGTCTTACCCCACATTTTGCTCTAAAATCTTCGGAATACGCATCAAGCCATTTGACCTGGTTTATTTGATTACCGTACCGTAGAACAATACGGCCGCCTTTTGACTCTGTGTGTATTTTGGCGTCAATGTATTGTAAAATATACAAATTTCAATAAAAATTAAGGACTTTTTATTTACATTCCTGAAAAAAATATATAAAGAAAGTTATTTCTATCGCGAAAAACTTATTTTTGATATCTACTTATTCATAAATTATTATGGTCTAGCCTAGTGCGTGAAACAGGTAATCAACAATATTATACAAAACTCATTAAATACATAAAGCATTTTATTTTTGTGTTATAGGACATACGTAGATATTTAATTAAATTAAATATAAAAGTAAGACTAATTAAAATACAACGTTATTAGATAGAAACATAGATAAGTTATTAAACTTCAAACAAACAAATTATTAGGCATACCTAGGTAATTGGTTTTTAAAACCTAAAAAAAAGGAAGCATATTTATTTGTATGCGTGTGTTTCAGTGACCTTCGTGCAGAACTCGAAAGGGAAGCACTTGGCAATCTTCGGCGGGTACTGCTTCTACCTGCACAGGCGCAACAACTCGACCGACATCTGGTACTGCTGCGCGCGCACCTGCGTCACCAAGTGCCGCGCGCGCCTCGTCACCGCCGCCGCCTCCTGCGTCGCTGACGTCACCGCTGGCACCCTCATCAAAGTCAAACCAGACCACACGCATTTGCCGCCCAGTTTTTATATTCAAAATGGATTGTATTGCAGAATATAAGTAACAATAACTACTCGAAATCTTTAGGGCGCTTACCATACGAAGACGCGACGCCCATAATTACAACCGACGACTGTCGCTGAGCGATAATGCGTTTATTGGCCAAGTGCATATGTAGTTTGCTGCGATCGATGTCAGTTTCGCAAGCTACTTGTCTACAAGCTCTTTAAAGAGTCCCCGAAAAGCTCATTTGTGAATGAAAATGTTTACGTTATTAACAAATCAGTAGTAATCTCATCAATAATGTCAAGTAAACGATCAATTTTTGCATCAGTCTTGTAAATGCTGTCGTTCGCAAATGATCGTTTCGAGGAACTATTATTTTATAACTTTTTTAGAATTAAGGAACTTTATCTTTATTGTATAACACGGTTCTTAAATTCAGTGGCGATGGATGATGTATAACTAGTATACAACGTTAGGTAGTGTAAATATTTGTAATCAACTCATGGAATTCAACACTCTACGTGCGATTAGGTAACTATGTCACCAGCCAGGGCGAGGGGTGGGTGGTCAGAAAGCCAGTAACATTCCATGTAGGTATAGACAGTAAATAAAATAATATTTTAATCAAATAAATATACTAACTATAATAAATATACTATGAAAAAAATGACTTGCGTTTTATTCGGTTATTTATCTGTCTATCGAGTTTATAGCACATTTATAGCTCGCTATTTGGGTCTGTCTATGTGTTGCTATTTTAGGGCATTCCTATGTAGAAATATACGGTAAGTACACAACTTTAGTTAAATAACTGAAAACCTCTCGGGTGGTAACTGGTAACTCAGCCCATGAAACTGAACTTTTGTTCTGGAAGTTTTTTGAAGTATTTTTTTACTATACAAAACAAACCGATTAGCTAGCGGAGACAATTTGTACGAAACGTAATTTTTTTTTGTCACGTAGTTAGTCTTGGTTATCGATACACATTCTACACTACACAATTTATTATGTTAAATATTTTGTTTCAGTTATTTGGGCTCAAAACAGATTTGGTAAACCGTTGGCGGTCTACGAAAGCTACAGTTTTCATTTGCATCGTAAGACTGCGTTGAAGAAAAATTGGCGCTGTAGCTCTCGGACTAGCCTAAAGAAGTGTGGAGCGCGCCTCGTCACCACCCTAGAAGGCCTCATTATCAACGCGGAGTTACACCACAACCATCCTCCACCTAAATTTACATTGAAAAATGGATTATACATAAAATTATAAGTAATAAGGTAACTTTATACTTTTTTTTTTCGTTGTAAAATTTTTGTACGCCTTGATGTCATTAAATAAATTGTTTTATTGTAAAATATTTCTTTTGGTCTAATTTTTGGGAATTGCATCAACCAACTTTACAACTTTAATGTTACGCACGTACGCGCACACGTATCGTGAAATTATCTTACTTTTAAATACCTACCTACTATAGACTTCATATTATATTTTTTTCTATGATTACTCATATTATAGGTAAATAAGTATGTTCAGTACTTTGTTCAAAGTTTTAGGTAGGGGAGGGAAAGTCAATCTTCGGCTATTTTCTTAGATAACTTCAAAACTATTAAACAATTTTTTTCTGTTCTTATCTTTTTTTATGAATTTGTTTTCTTGTAATGTGTAAATAATTTTTATTTTATTTTAAACAAATATGTATATTTGAAAATGTAACTACAAGACATTCGACATTAACATTTTAAAAATACATATTTTCAATCAAAATAATGTGTCACACGACATATGTATAGAGTTTATAAAACATTTTTTTAAGTATATTTACAAAAGTTTTGATTCATTATTACATGGTATTACAAACAAGTCCGTCTTTGGATTATGGATTAACAATACGATACAATACAATAATTGACAATACAATAAAAATATTCTTTATTGGCACCAGAACAATAACTAAACATTAACATTCGTGCACCTAAGTTCCACTTAGTCGGTCCAGTTGACTGATTATGTAAAACTTCTTACGTACGAACCCTCCCCACACCGGCTTTTTTGTTTTGTAAGTACTTTTTACAAACTTTAATAAATAAAAGTTTCAGTTCAACGAGCCATAAACGCGAACAGAAAAGAAATTATCATCCACGGAGATCATACGTTTTTTTGTGGGAGAAAATCAGGGAAATGTGAGTACTGGCCGTGTACAAGAAGAAGTACTGGCTGTAAAGCCTTCTTGAGGATTTCTCTGAGCGGAAGCATACTCATGGAGAACTTAGAACACACACATCGGGCGCCGTCCTTTGTCATCCGTAATGGAGTTTACTATAAAATATAATTAACCCTAATAGGGCTAATATTGTCAAAAAAACGTAATCTTCTCTTACCGTCTTCAAAAAAAGGAGATTACGGATTCTATACGCATGTTTAAGTTATTTCTTTATTGTTTAATAATATTAATAAAGTTATAAATATAGGACCTGCATTTTAATTGGTTATTTCTGTACCTGTCATGTATTAAGGACGAAATTGCTCTTTATTTGGATCTGTCCGTAAGTTACAACTTTTAGTGCGTTTGATACACAACTTTAGCTAAATAGGTAATTCAAAACCTCTCAGTTGGTAACTCTACCTGTGAAACTGAACTTTTGTGCTAACAGTTTTTTGAAATATATTTTTTTACTTTATACATGTCGTCGGCAAATCATATAACTCGTCATTTTACAGAATGCTTCGGCATTTTACAAACATTTGGCATTCTGTAATATGCCGAAAGCAAATTGTAGAACACATTTATTTTTGTTGTATTAATACTAATCACAAATGGCTTGACATACAAGAATAAATAATACACTTAATTTTATTTACTTAATATAGTTATCAAAATAACTCTGTTCTATACAAAACAAACTGATCAGCTGGTCGAGTTAATTTATATCAAACGTATTTTTTCTGCAAATCAAGACAAAAATAAAGTCAATAATATCAGTTACAAAATTCTAATGTCCCAGTTTCGTTGAAGAATTTAAGCATTTAGGTACATATTAATTTAATTTGTTTCAGTTATTTGGGTTAAAAATAAACATGGTAAATCGTTGGCGCTTTACAAAAATTATAGTTTTCATATGCATAGCCATAATGTGTATAAGAAACATTTCCGCTGTAGCTCTCGGACTAGCCTAAAGAAATGTGGAGCGCGCCTTGTCACCACCCTAGAAGGCCACGTGATCAACGCGGAGTTACACCACAACCATCCTCCACCTAAATTTACATTTAAAAATGGATTGTATGTAAAATTAAATAAGTAAGATCTCCATGCGAATGAGGTTGCTTGAGTTGGCTATTAATATAATTTAATTTATTAAGATATATTGTACCTATAATATTACAAATTAAAAAAATATATAATTTTTAAAAGATGCGACGCTTGTGGAGTTTATTCGGCGAGCTCTTCTCCACAAAAGACCGCACATTTTGCTTTGCTGAACTCGCCACTAAATGTAACTTTATTTGACTTAACTATGTGTCCAAAAAAGTGTCCAAAAGTTAAAAATAAATGATTTGATTTGATTTGATTTGATTTGCTTCAACTTTATAATATTTAAGGGTACGCAGATTTTTTTACGAATACCCTGTAATTTGCTGCGGCATTTTATACAATGCGGTCGACTTCTTTTGGCATTTTATAAAATGACAAGGTATTTTACAAGTTGCCTTCGGCATATTGCAGAACAGCGAGCGTTTGTAAAATGCCGAATGCCGATGCATTCTGTAAAATGACGAGTTCTACAATTTGCCGACGACATATACAAAACAAACTGATCAGCTGGTCGAGTAAATTTATATCAAACGTATTTTTTCTGCAAATCACGACAAAAAATAAAGACAATAATATCAGTTACAAACAAAATTCTAATGTCTTATTTCGTTGAAGAATTTAAGCATTTACCTATATATATTTATTTATTTTGTTTCAGTTATTTGGGTTAAAAACACATGTGGTAAATCGTTGGCGCTCTACAAAAATTATAGTTTTCATATGCATAGCCATAATGCACGTAAGAAACATTTCCGCTGTAGCTCTCGGACTAGCATAAAGAAATGTGGAGCGCGCCTTGTCACCACCCTAGAAGGCCACGTGATCAACGCGGAGTTAGACCACAACCATCCTCCACCTAAATTTACATTGATAAATGGGTTGTATATAAAAGTATAGAAGTAAGGAATTAAGTATTAGAATAGAATAAAATATAACTTTATTGCAAACAAAAGAATACAAGAAAACACAACTTACAATAACACAGATGTACAAAAGGCAGCCTTATTTCTAAGGTAGCAATTTCTACATCAGTCAGTTAACACTCCCTTACAAGTGAACCTGAAACTATTACCCTGATCTTGTTACTTTAACTACCCATATTTATATACAAATTATTTTTGACTTCTATTACCATACAAAATAGCATAATCGTTACCTCTTTCTTTGCCTTCCGCAGTCGGTTAACGCTTTTTACTCCTGAACCAGTAACCCTACCCTCAATTTTCTTACCACAATAATGCATCGTTTTTATTTGTAGCAACCTTATAACACTCATAGTTACCTTTATCACTACATAGTATAAAATAAAGTCGCTTTCTCCGTCCCTATGTCCCTATGTCCCTATGTCCCTATGTCCCTATGTCCCTTTGTACGCTTAAATCTTTAAAACTACGCAACGGATTTTGATGCGGTTTTTTTTAATAGATAGAGTGATTCAAGAGGAAGGTTTATATGTATAATACATGCATAATATACTGAAGGATAACCCACAATAACCATTTTCCCGTGCGGAGCCGGGGCGGGTCGCTAGTTAAATATATTTTGCAATGCATGTGCTCGAAGAGAGCGTTTTCTAAGCAGCCAAATACTGCGGAAAGTAGCACTTTTCCGCACTAGTGCTTTTTACTTTTCAGTTTATTTTTATTTTTATCTTTGCTCAGCAACAACTTGACATTTCAGTTTTTGAGATATTTTTACAAATTACTCAATTACCAATTGTTACTAATATAAAGGGAACAATTAAAATAACAATTCAATAAACGCGTTTATAACTAGTATAATTACTTTAGATATTAATTTTTATTGATAAATTACGTTCAAATATTAAATAAAAAATTGCCTTATAGCTATTTGCACATGCACAGTAGATAATATTTTCAGCGCGCATGTATTTAAGAAGCCCGCCATTTTATAACGCCTTTTTAATATATTTAACTGTTTGTTTTCTTGCACAATGCATAGTAAAATCTTGTGATACACGTGCGAGAGATGGTTTCCGACTCGTGTCGGCTTATACACTCGCTCGCTTTGCTCGCTCGTGAATGAAATGACACTCATCGGAAATTACACACTTTCCGCACTAGTATCATAAATAGCTATTGTTATGTAGTCTAAATTACTTTGTTTTTTATATGAGTTTTGTACGCGCTGTGGTTTGTTCATAAATAGGGGGTCTGACAGAATAACAGCGCTGTGGGTAACTACAGCACATGCTGAGTCAGTACCCTTTCTCAACTTTGCCGTCATGCCTGCACACTAACTTCTACTTATGGTTTCTGAATCAAAAATTGTTTTTTTTTCTAGCGTTTGGACATTTTTCATCGCTAAATAGGTGTACCTTCATTATTTCCCTTAGTATGAAGTTAAGTGTAATTTTGCAATCTGTTTGTAATGCTGTAAAGTGTTAAGTTGAGAATAAAAGTGTTCTATCTATCTATCTAACTAGGTACAGAATTTGTAACAATAAATAACTGCGAGGCAATCGTTAAATCCATTGAAGTTTTCTAAATTTATTATTTTCTTCGTTGTAAAATTTCGGTGTATCTTGGTGTCATATTTTTATTATTGTAAAAGTTTTTTTGCGACCTTTTGGGAAACTGCTTCAACTTTATAATATTTAGGGGTACGCAAAATTTTTTACGAATACCCTGTAATTTGCTGCGGCATTTTATAGAATGCGGTCGACTTCTTTTGGCATTTTATAAAATGACAAGGCATTTTACAAGTTGCCTTCGGCATATTGCAGAACAGCGAGCGTTTGTAAAATGCCGATGCATTCTGTAAAATGACGAGTTCTACAATTTGCCGACGACATATACAAAACAAACTGATCAGCTGGTCGAGTAAATTTATATAAAACGTATTTTTTCTGCAAATCACGACAAAAAATAAAGTCAATAATATCAGTTACAAAATTCTAATGTCTTAGTTTCGTTGAAGAATTTAAGCGTTTACCTATATATATATTTATTTATGTTGTTTCAGTTATTTGGGTTAAAAACACATGTGGTAAATCGTTGGCGCTCTACAAAAGTTATAGTTTTCATATGCATAGCCATAATGCACGTAAGAAACATTTCCGCTGTAGCTCTCGGACTAGCATAAAGAAATGTGGAGCGCGCCTTGTCACCACCCTAGAAGGCCACGTGATCAACGCGGAGTTAGACCACAACCATCCTCCACCTAAATTTACATTGATAAATGGGTTGTATATAAAAGTATAGAAGTAAGGAATTAAGTATTAGAATAGAATAAAATATAACTTTATTGCAAACAAAAGAATACAAGAAAATACAACTTACAATAACACAGGTGCACAAAAGGCAGCCTTATTGCTAAAGGTAGCTATTTCTACACTAGGTACAGAATTTGTAACAATAAATAACTGCGAGGCAATCGTTAAATCCATTGAAGTTTTCTCAATTTATTATATTCTTCGGTGTATCTTAAATATGGTGTCATGAAATATTATATTTTTTTTGTAAATGGTTTTTTTGCTACCTTTTGGGTTACTACTTCAACTTTAATAATAAAACTTTGAACAAATATGTATATTTGAGATTGTAACTACTACTATCTACAATAACATTTTCAAATATACGTAGGTTTTTGATTCACTATTATACTACTGCTCGTATACTTTTTACAAACTTTAAAAATAAACTTGTTTCAGTTGAACGGGTCATAAACGCGAACAGAAGAGAAGTTATAGTCTACGGAGATCATACGTTTTTTCGTGACGGAAAGCCGCTCTCTGCCGCGGTAAAGATGAGAAGAAGGAGAGAAAAATTAAAACTGGAAGGAAAATATGAAGATTATAGAAAAAAAAACAACGAACAATGTCGAAAAAGTAGGGCAAAAAAGAAGCAAGAATTAGATCGCCTACCACCAGCAGAAAAGATAGAGGCTTTGAATGAACAAAGAAAAAAAATAAGTCAGAGAGTAGCTAACTTTCGACTGAAGAACGCTGCGACATCGCTCGATTCAGAAGCTTCGATATCTACTTCCTCCATTATTACTCCGTAGGCTTACTGTAAGGCTCATATTATATATCTATACTGCGATTGGAAATCGAAGAGACCACAAGGGAAATGGTAGTTCGTAGTAATTTATGATATCTGGTGTTTAATATGAGATCTAGTCTATATATAGATAAAAACGTAAAAGTAGAAAACGCCAGTTACGGCCTATGTTGTTGAATGTTGATTATTCTTTAAATACATAAACATTGATTAATTTTAGAAATTTATTGCTATGAGTAGAAGATTCTTTTTTAATAAAATTAGAATCTGAATAATTACATTCTCCTAAATGCTTCCTTCCTTATATTATACCATGTCCATTCACTGTAAAGTCGTTAGTTACGTAGAGGTTTCTATAATCTTAGTGTAGTTCCATTATGGATGTCTTATATGATTGTAATAAAGTGATCTCACTCTAGTCATGACAGTTTATTAGTATGGTTTTTGATACTTTTTCATTTGCTCCACTTGTAAGTATGTATGTTTGTTTGTCACTTTGCAAGTATAGGCAAATTTCGTTTTTAAATTTAGAATTTATATGTGCTACCGATGATTGATCAAACCTGATCTGATTTTGGAGCCAGAAAGTGGATAGTGGAACTCTTCAACGGCTACTACTAGTTAACTCCCCAAAGGGCTCATTTGATTTTTATTAACTTAGTGAGTCGACCAATTGATCAGGGTCTGGTGAAGGGTCCTGACTGAAACTCTTCGACGACACGTAAGTAAGCCCCTCCAGTTTAAACTCATTTGATTTGTCTTTAGTTGGTGAATAATTGACTAGCTGGCCGGTGTTGAATAATTTTATGACTAAAACAGTAAAATAAAAACTGTAGTATAAAAAACTAACAAACACGCTTTTATAAATTACACATAAAAAAGTACAAAATAAGCAGTATGACATTTATCTGATTACGCATGAATTAAGTTCTCAAATTGGACATTACAAAATTCTTCTATAATTGACTTCGACTGACGAGATGATCCACGGAAAGTGGATGGATGCTTGCCGAAGATCGGGTCAATTGGCGCGCCTTGCGAGTTGCTAGAGGAATATACACTAACGGTAACGATGATGAAGCGCTTTGTTGTAGTCAGTAGTCAATCAAATCATGGTTATTAATGAAATAGAAAGCGTGTTTGGTAGACTTATAAAGTTTTTTACTTCGATTCCAAGCAAAGTTTCTCAAAATCGTTCGAGACATTTGCTCAAAAGCGTTGATTGGTAGACTTTTAAAGTTTTTTACTTCGATTCCAAGCAAAGTTTCTCAAAATCGTTCGAGAAATTTGCTCAAAAGCGTTGATTGGTAGACTTTTAAAGTTTTTTACTTCGATTCCATGCAAATCTCTTTCTCAAAATCGTTCGAGTTTGCTCAATAGCGTTGCTTGAGCTAACCTCTTAGTATTTGCTAGTCCGCAGTTTACACCCTCTGTATAAGTATATGTTTAGCTACTAGCAAACAAATGTTGATAAAAAAACTTATTCATTGATTTGGTTTTCTAGTTACTTGGCTTACAACCGAAACCGGAAGAAGAATCCTCATCTTCGAACATCAAAGATTCTACCTTCACAAGAAATCGGTCAATACAGAGATATGGCGGTGTACTAAGAGGAGCACCGGATGCAAAGCGTCACTTACGGCAGACCCAGATGGTCACCTCATCCGCGTCTATGCAGAACACACTCACGAGGCGGCGCCTTATATTGTGCGCGATGGGGTTTACCATAAAACAACTAAACCCCGTCAAACACATAGCCATAATTGGTGTTAATGTGCCCGGTTATAACTTAGTCACCACACACGGTAGAAAAGAGAAATCAAAAACTTCGCCAACCTGGAAAGGCCATAGGCTGGCAACCTTTCACCTGATGCAATACAGAACATAAATACCGGTGTATCTTTTATTATATGCATAGGTACCAGATCTTAACCCAAACATTTTGCTGAATTTGATTTTAGATTTGGCGCCCTGGGAGCTTAGTAAAACTCTGCTCACCCCGTTACGCAAGAGAGCGTGTGTTTATGTATGTATTTTCTTGTCGCAATGATTCATGCTACCGAGACAGCTTCGCAATTTGCTGGGTGCTTATGTTTTCGTGTTTATAAATATAAATTACTATCTTTTAATTATGTGTATAAAATAAAATCTATCAAATCGTTCAGGCGGTCAGTGACCATTGTTTTATGTGACTTCTTCTAAATATTACCGTTCCGAATATAAAATAAAAATAAAAATCATCTCTATTTATTACTAGCGACCCGCCCCGGCTCCGCACGGGAAAATGGTTATTGTGGGTTATCCTTCAGTATATTATGCATGTATTATACATATAAACCTTCCTCTTGAATCACTCTATCTATTAAAAAAAACCGCATCAAAATCCGTTGCGTAGTTTTAAAGATTTAAGCGTACAAAGGGACATAGGGACATAGGGACATAGGGACATAGGGACATAGGGACGGAGAAAGCGACTTTATTTTATACTATGTAGTGATACTTACTGGTATAAAAACTGAGTGTCTTTTACTAAACAAATCCACGACAACCTTAGTTAATAACATAGCTAATAAATCGTAATTTGGGTGTGAACATCATTAATCTCTGTTGTTTTAAATCGATAAATATATCGACCGATTAATGATACCGTATTTTGTAGTTATCTGGGTAAAAAACTCCCGTACTGGAAGGCTTAATACTGTATATGGCGGTTACACATTTTACAACAAAACTCAGAGCAAGACCAGAACGATTTGGACTTGCACCAAGAGACGATGCAAAGCCCGCATCGGCACCACTCTTAACCGCTCCTTCATTGGGGTCAGCGGGGAACATCTTCATCCGCCACCTTTAATTTGCATCCGCGATGGAATTTTGACTAAATATTAATGTTGTCGCATTTCTGTTCAATATCATTCTTTCTTTCATTGACATTGTCATGTTTTGTTAACTGACTTCGACTAACAAGTTGAGAAAAATATCTTACTTTGAAATGAAGATTCTTTATGTTACAAATGTTTTGAAAAAAGTTTTGTCTTTCAATTATTTAGCTGGCTAGTGTATGTGTAGGTATGCATTTAGTTTACAAATTAGTAAGTAGATAGAAACAGTTTCTAGTGATTAATTTATATCAAATCAACACGGAGAGGTTAAAAATTTCAATCCTATCTTTCAGAGGAATACAATTTCTTCTATCAACGTGGCAAGCGGATGCTGCTGTACGGTCTGCGCACATTCAACGTACAATCGAGTCGGCTGAAGACCAGCTGGGTTTGCTCTACCCACCACTACAAAGGGTGCAAGGCTGAGATATATACTGAAGACGACCAGATCGTCAAAGTAAACGCCGTACACAACCATTAATACGAAGAATTAGCTACAATATTTTTGTCATACTTCTAAAGTACGTACATGGATTGTCTGTTTGTGGATATTGTTAAAACAAATATAAGACCAAACGGCAATAAAACAGTAAATTATTATATATAACAATAACTAATTATATAACTATTATATTAAAACAATCATAAATTCATATGAATACTTTTAGTATCTTGATACAATAACTATTAAAACTAATTTTACAGTACCTTAGTCAACCTGTCTTGAATAATGTGAAATACGAATGGATTGTTAACAGAAGTTAATTCAAATTAATATAAACAATACTTGTCTTCTATATAATAATATGTTGTATAGCGATAACGATAATGATAATGATAATTATGTTATTGCCAAACAAATGCAATCAATAAATCATTTAGTTTACAATTCATTTTATTTTTCAAATACGAGCCTAGTATGTAAAATAGTATGTAACGCAATTCAATTTATACATAATAGCTTCCCGCCGCGGCTCCGCCCGCGTTAATAGTTTTTCCCGTGGGAATGAGGTATTTTCCCGGGGCAAAAGTTAGCCTATATTCTTCTGCAAAGTCTATTCTATCTTTGTGCCAAGTTTTACCAAAATCGGTTCATTAGTTTCGGAGCCCATTCAATTATTAGGAATATTTTAGGTTTTTTTTTACACCTTGGGTTACATTATTAAAGATTTAGTAAGGATTCCAAAATTTTTTGAAAATAAAATATAGCCTATGTTAGTCAGGGTGAATGCAGCTTTCTAATGGTGAAAGAATTTTTGAAATTAGAACATTAGTTTTTGAGTTTATTCATTACAAACATACACACACACAAAAATACAAATCCTTCCTCTTTATATTATATTATTATATCATAGTATTAACATAGTATTAGTATAGAATAGATATAGATTTAAAACTTGTAGTCACAAAACTCTTTAAAGGAATAAAAACATGTATCACACAACCAGTTGAATTATTTTCTTTTAAATAACGGGAATGGTATATTAGTTATTTCGTCTGGTAAAATATTATATCTACCCAAAGGATCTCCACAATAATTATCGATGGTGCGCTGATAAATAAAAAAGCAGATATCTTAAAATTAAATATAAATAATGGTAAATATAATCAATTATTTCTTCACACCTGATTTGTCAACAATATTAAATATGATTCCTGATTTCCAAAATTTCCGTTGTAAATAAAAAAAAAACTTGAATAAAAAACTTGTTTAGTCCTTTGTGTATAAAGTTCACTTGCATAAGTGCAGTCATAATATTATCATGTGTTTGTAAACAGGGTTACTTTTTAATCAGTGCACATATTTTGTGTACACAGTCACATGAGACGAAAAATTTTTTTTTAATTTTATATATTTTTTTACAAATTACGACATTTTTTTTAACCCGTTTAGGGAAAGAATTTCAAAAAACGCTAGAATTCGTGTCCATTTAATTATGCCAATGAGTGTTTATAGTAGTTTATACGAAGTATCAAGAAAATTGGCGCGTATTAAATTTCTTCCCATACAAAATTTGATACCAATTTTATGCATAAAATGGCGATACTCATATTTCTATTTTATTGTATAAAATGTTATAAAATAAAAATATACAAGTATTTTTATTTTCTTTTATCTATGCCTACCCAAAATTTGTGCACTGATTAAAAAATAACCCTGTATATACAGGGCGTCCCACGGCTATGCCACATGGAGGGAAAGTACCTTAAATATTGTAGGTAGAACATTTTACTGAAAGAAGACATTATTTTATTTCTAAAAACTATCAAAACTGCATTCATACATTTTTTTATAATTACATGGTTGAACCGGGAATCGAACCCGTTATACGAGAAAAAAATATATCCTGTAGTTTTATCATACCGATCAAAAGGCTTCATCATAAGAGTTATTTTTTGCTAAATAACATAGTGTCAGAAATAAAAGGAAGACTATGTATTTTAACATTTTTAGTACAAAATTTATCAATTTTATAAAATGTTCGAAATGACCCGTTGAATACAAATTACACTCTTTATTTCACTCCCTGTTGATTTTTTAACTTGTTGTGGTGGATATTTAGATTAATACATCTAAGTTCTGTTTGTAGCTCGTAGAAATTTTCTTACCGGTTCTTGTCAACTAAATTTTTTTACATAATCCCATTTTAAAAATCTAACGGGGCTAGATCTGGCGATCTGGGCCGGCCACATCAAATGTTAAAATTCATAGTCTTCCTTTTATTTCTGATACTATGTTATTTAGCAAAAAATAATCCTTATGATGAAGCCTTTCGATTGGTATGATAAAACTACAGGGTGATTTTATTTTCTCGTGTAGCGGGTTCGATTCCCGGCTCAACCATGTAATTATTACAAAATGTATGAATGCAGTTTTGATAGTTTTTAGAAATAAAATATTGTCTTCTTTCAGTAAAATGTTCTACCTACAATATTTAAGGTACTTTCCCTCCATGTGGCATAGCCGTGGGACGCCCTGTATATATATTTTGAAATAAAATATTCAGTCCCGTAAAATATATTCTTAACACAGAAACGCATGCAGGAAAAATAAAGTATAAAAGCGCGTGTTATGACTGCGTTTATGTACGCGACGACCGTACATTACCTAAACCTTTTAAATTATTTCAGAGCAATACGAGTATGTCTTATCGAGACGTGGGAAAACGTTGTTGAAACTTGGTCAGTACACGTACTGTGTTCAGAAGACACAAGGACTCAAAACACGTTGGACTTGCTCCACTCACAACCACAAAAGATGTCGTGCCACACTGCATACTTACAAAGATGAAATTGTTAAAATAAATGATACCCATGTACACTAAAGACAAGGCAAACCACTAAAGCGAAAAGGGTTTTTGAAGTGTAACATAGAAAAGTTATGTTATCAATTTATTGGAACCTACGAAAGGATTTAATGTTCATTTTAGCTGATGTTTGAAAATGAAAATGAAATATGTTTTATTCGAAGTAAGATTTTACTATCACTTTTCGACGTCGACGTGTTTTGTTTTGTCACAATATAAAGTTTTAACCAAATGACTACCTAGCCTCTTTTATGCTTAAGTTACAGCCTACTGACTTGTTTTGTGCTGTCAGTGTAAACCGATGTAAACAGACAAAACATATCCCTTTAATAGTCTCTCTGAATGAAATTTTCAAGTAAACCAATTAGTGGCATCGATTAGACAACGACAATGCTTCTTTGAATAATATAACCAATAAGCCATTAAATAACTTAATTCATTTTATTATCATAAACACAATCAGTTTCAGGAATACCGCCCTACGAGTACACGGAGTCTATGTACGGGAATTGTTTGATCCAGATGCAAGGTTTCCGGTTCGCCATCAAGAAGCACAACCCGAGGACAGACCGGTATACGTGGCGTTGCGCCACGCACCATCGCCGCGGCTGCCGCGCCGCCATCTTCTCGCTAGGAGACAAGGTCATCCGCAGACTCAACGACCACAACCACGAACCTCCCAAAAGAATGTCATATAAGAAGGAAAAGAAACTTGAAGAAGTTCTGGTTTCTGAGTAATAACACAAAAAATTACATTCCCAACAAATCAAGTTTTTGTTGCTGCAACAGTCTAGTTGTCGAAAACTGTGAAATTTTTGTGATAAGTACTTGCGTTTAGCTTGTATGCTGGATGTTTTTGTTTTATATATTTGTTTGTCCAACTGTATGATACTATATACCTATAAGTGGCAACTGGCAACGCGTGTGAAATATGCCACATTTATTTCAATTGTTTGAAGAATATAAGGGAAATTTTAAACAATATTTTTGAATAGCAATAATTAATATGCCGTGATTTTTAACTGAAATAATATTTTTGAAAAGCAATAAGGAATATGACGTGATTTTTAACTGTAATATATTATAATAACAACGAAGAAAATTTGTAAGTATTAGAAAATATCAACACTTTAACAAAATCATTAGCGTTTTCTTTTCTATCGTAAGTTTTTATCTTGCAGTAATGGAGTTAATCCATTAATGCTGACCTTAAAGAAACACGTTTTGTGATATATTGTTGAACTACGTGCATTTGCAGATTTTCCATGTGCAGCGGAGTACGTGAGGTCGCGGTCGGGCAAGCGTCTGCTGAAGATAGACAGCTACACGTACTGCTCGACGCCGTCCAAAGGGAGCAAGGTCCGCTGGCGCTGCTCCACTCACAACAGCTTCGGCTGCCCCGCCACCGTGCACACCGTGGACGACCAGATCATCCTTCAGACCAACACTCACAACCACCTGCCCCCTACGCAGTTCCGTACCCCACGTATACTATACCCAGCCAATCCCTGCCAGCTCGCTGATCTATTTGGAATCAGTAAAAAGTAAGAGAATTTCAGGAGATGCAACATATTCCTTGTTTGTATATTTGATATTTTTTAGTGAATTATTTAAACGACGAATTATGACTTAAATAAATTATATTTATTAATGTTTCACCGAAACGAACTATTTATTACTTTGAAATGTGGTTTATACAAATTGATTTTTATTGATATTTGAAAAAGATTTGTTTAATTTATAAAATGGAGATGAATCTAAATTTATGTGTATATGAAGAAAGATTTAGTCCAGGTTAAGTTGGATTTATCATCCGAGTCATTTATTTATTTATCAGCCAGCACAAGGTGAGCTTATTGCCGGCGTATAGCATAAAGAGGAAATATACAATACAAATACTAATTAAAACAAACTAAAGTTTTGCTTAACTGAGGTTCCCACACTAGCTCAAACCTGTGTCGTGTCGCGTAGATGATGATAAATTTATCACCATCATATTCTGTGGTAATAATCGTAACCGTGATATTTTGTACTGTATACCTAGCAACGGTAATATGACTATTATTTTGTAATTATTTTTCGATGTATTATGAGTGTGTTTTACTAGTAAATAATATTTTGCTTCAGATGATTTAACTCCGTACTACGAAGAGTTGAAGTCCGGTTTCAAAAGGTTGTGTGTCGGAAGATATAAGTTTAACAAACACAGCTCTAGCAAGGGAATGAAAGTTCGGTGGCTTTGCAACCAATACATGAATAGAGGCTGCAAAGCGACTATCATTTGTATTGATGGAACTATTGTCAGTACCAAAAACTATCACAACCATTAACTTAAACATGTTGTTGGCAATGTTCTTTTTAAATAAATGTTTTATCGCTGTTTAACTAAAATCTATTCTCTGGCGCCCCCGGACAGGTATAATTTAGTTAATTTCAGTTACAAACTCTTTTTTTGTGTAAAAAAAAATGTGAAAAACAGTGAAAATATAGAACCTTCTTAGTTTGTGTTTTCCGTTTGACACTGGAAAATTTGAACAATTTGTATTAAAAGGTTGAAGAAAAATTATTATAACGTCTTCTTTTAAAAACTAAATATCTTATTCCCAATGACCAAGCCCAAAGACTTAGTCGCGAGCGAAGTGCTGGTTCATATTTTAATAGTTGCTGTAAATTTTCAGACTGCACTGACATCCCTGTTTTCACGACGTCCCGATTCGGTAAACCGGTTATTCAAATGGGTCCGTACCGGTTCAACAAATGGTCCGGCAGCAAAGGAGCGCGCGCGCGCTGGACTTGCGTCAAAGTCGTCCACGGGTGCAAGGCTACCGTCATCACCCTCAACGATGAAATCATCAAGTTCAATCATGAACACACGCATTGAATAGGAGATATCCTGACAGCTTGAAATAATAAAACGAGCGTTCTTTAAGATTTGCATAGATGACGCTAGTGAAATAATGAAAACAGTGAGATTTATTGTAGCCTTTTTGACTTTTTTTGTCGGATTGTACATGTTTCTGACTGAAATTAATTTTAGGATAATTAGTTGATGAATTTAATTGTTTTTTTTTATAATCCATTACTTCTGTATGTATTACCTCTCTATTTACTAATGCCATCTGTTGAGCCGTTTTGTAAGGATTTTTTTCTTAATTTGCTATTGAAAAACTTTCCATTGAACATATTATGCCTGGCTTGGGTTTGTGTAACATTTAATTATGTATAGCTTTTTGTACGTTCATAGTAGTGAATCGTACGCGCTATCTACAGTACTGAGTGATATCTGTGTTATAAAAAATATATTCTGACCATTACCTACACACATTCTCTTGAATATACTTTTTTCCGGCCTAAGTTGTCCCATCACTGAGCAAAGGCCACCCCTATTTCTTTCAATCGTTCTCGATTTAGGGCCAATCGCTATCATTGTAGTTGTTTATTATGTAGTACCTAACCTATAGTTATAATATAAAATATTGTAAATTATTTTTAAATACGCTACATTTAGATACGCAAATAAATTAAGATGCTTTTGATTTTTTTTAATCTATTGTTTTCCCTTCTTAGAATAGGAACGCTCTAGGTAACTACTTAACTGAAATGTTAATACAAAGTTTTATCGCAACTTAATGTTGTCAATAAAGGAAATGAAAGTGGACACGGGACGCCTGACATACGTGAAATAAATATCGAAATTATTTAGTAAAGGCATTATGCAAAAAAGAACAGATTACGACAGGAATGGGCCCAACAGGGCCCGGGGCCACTCCGCTCGCCGCGCCGTCAATCGCTTTTACCCCTTGCCTGCCTTACACATCGCCTATCAATAAGAAAAAAAAACAAGCCGTGTTGATCTTGATTTTTATAATTGCAGGCAAAGAAGATTTGTGCCATCCGATATTCTCAAAATCCCGCTATGGTAAGCCTGTCCTGGTTATGGGCCGGTACAGGTTCAACAACAAGTACCACATGAATAAGGGATCGGGGGCGTCCGGAGGCCACCTGGTACTGCTCCAGAAACCCCACCTGCAAATCTATCATCGTCACCTTAAGACATACCGTCGTTAAAACATGCAATGACCACTGCCATTAATATTATTTGTTTGTCCCTGACAACTTCGAGTGCACCATTTTCATCATGACGGCAGGATGTGGCGATGCGTCAAATGGAGTGACGGCTGCAGAGCCTGCCTTGTCACCAACTAAAGCGTGCTAGTCAAAGTTGCTGACTCACACACACATTTCTAAAGCTTTAATAGCCGGAACCACCATACCAAACGCTGAAACTGCGGAGCGTGCGATCAAGACTCCATAGCGAATGAGAATTCAAGTGTAAGCGGATGAGTGTGGTTTGGCTGGAGTGGGTTAGAGCGGTGCGGCAAGATCGCTGAAAAGGTAAAAAGTTCAAGCCGTCTAGATACGCTTCCGGATCATGGTTCGCAGAATCGTCTGGTGTTGTTCCGATTCCGACTATTAAAAATAGTCACCGTGCGATCTATCCGTAAACAACTGTATGTTATGGTCGCACTGTATTACAAATGCTCTGTGGTTTTTAATCTTCGTTCAACAATACGGCACGAGTCGTTTCTTTTGAAACGTATCGTAAGATACTTCTTAAATTAAACTTACTTTATTTAATTTACTAAGTACAATTAATCTAGTCATTATTTTGATATTGCTATTTATCAGCTCGCACGAACGCTGTTGTTTAATACCTCATATTCGTTTCTATTAATTTATTATTTTGAATCTACGTTACGTTTTAGTGGTCTACATAGGGTATACATATTTTTTTTGTAAAACAGTAAACTGAGCTGTAGTTTGATCTCAATAATCATAGTATATTTATAGTATGTTGCCATGCATTTCCTAAGTCTTTATATGTGTTTATGAATAAGGATTATTTCTACCTATATTAAATTTCATCTGTAGATATTTACAGTTAAAATGTCGCAACTACTCGAGTTTCTATTTCTTACTTTCTGCCCTTCGCTGATAACATAATGTCTCCACTCACAACGGTTGGCCCTGCTATTTGGTAGGGACTACTATTTGGTATTCTGTGGCCCTGCGTTGCCCCCGCAATTCTCACCAGATCCTGATCTGTGCCTGCCTACGAATACGATTTCCGATGCACTGTCGCTATTCAAGAACCTTTTTGCTCCCAACGGCTGTCAGTTCTTCGCGCAATGTGCCACTTAAGTTTAGCAATTCTTTGGGCTACTTGGATGTCTTTGGTTTGCCTGCGGTTCTTATCACTCCTGATTCGATTGCATAGGGAAACTCCAAGCACCTTGTTCATGTGAAATTCTAATTTTGTATATCTATTTTCAGGAGATATGAATAATCGAAACCCAATCAAATTCATACAAACTGGAAGAGGCGGTCTGGCACTTCAGATCGGTCACTACAAATATATCAAACACAGAAGTGGTGCCTTCAAAACTAAGTGGGTGTGCAACAGGAAGAGGCATTTCCGCTGTCCCGCCACTGTCTTCACGGTGGACAACAGGATCGTCCGACACAATGTCTACGAACATAATCATCAGTGAATTGTGAATTATACCATTGTAAATTGCCATGTTTTCATCATAAGTTTCTAGCCGGATCGAATCAGTAATTATTACATCTGTAGGCTCAATCAAATCTACATTATGCGGGACAGTAAGCTGGTCTTACTTAATGTCCCTGTTTGTTATGAAACGGATCTAGGTCTCTGCTGATTTATGCTCTTCAGAAAGCTGATGGTTATGAGCAGCGACGCAAGATGTACCTAGATCTGCGGGATAGGCTGATGGTGGTATCAAAAAAGTCAAAAAGTGATGGTGGTATAAATGAGATTAACTAGAATAAGAAGTACGTATTATAAGCTTAAATATTAAGAAAATATTCTCCTTATGATTTTTAAGCATTTGAACTGTTGATGATATTATTAAGATATGTAACTGTGAATAAAAAGACGTTTTATATAGGGTTTTATTTTATTTAAAAAAGTTTTTCATTTGTATTCTTTGACTAGCGGTTTTTGTATCTGTGCGTGGCTCTGGGCTTCTTGGATAAATTTTGGGATTTTATGTAGGTACAACAAGTATTACAGTTTTAACAAGACTTAATATGCATACAATATTACAATAGGTTATGTAGGTTAACCTTGAAATCCACTCGATAAGCAAGCAAGCATTACAATTTATAAATCCAACAAAATTAATCAATTGCTGTCTGAAATAAATATAATTCTGAAAGTTTTTTCTTATAGTTGCTACTATAAATCTTCTGTGCGAGTCCGAAACCATATTTCGAAAAGCAATCAACCGAATGACTGTATACCGAAAGAACGTTATACCGAATAAGCTTAATTTCGAATATCTTTATATCGAATTTCCTTTTTTCGAACAAACCATATCTCGAAAAGCAATCAACCGAATGGCTGTATACCGAACGAACGTTATACCGAATTAGCTTAATTTCGGTTACTTTTTAATCGAGGTTTCGCCAAAAGTTTCCGCCCAACTTACCATTTTCCCGTGGAAATAAGATATTTTCCAGCAGTTACAGGTAGGCTATAATATCCATCCCCAAGGTCTATTATGTTTCTGTACCAAGTTTCACCAAAACTTTTCGCCCACTCTCCCATTTTTCCCGTGGGAATAAAGTATTTTCCCGCGGTAAAAAGTAGCCTTTATCTATACCCAAAATCGTTTATATCCCTGCACCAAGTTTCACCAAAATTTTCCACCCGCGCTACCATTTTTTCCGTGGGAACGAGGTATTTTCCCACGGTATAAGGAAGTCTATATCTTACTCCAAGATCTATTCTATCTCTGTACCAATATTTATCAAACCTTTCTACCTGTACTAATATTTTTCCTGTGGGAAAAAACATTTTCCCGCGGTAAAAGGTAGCCTATATACATTTCCATGGTCTATTCTATCTTTGTACCAAGTTCCATCAAAACTATTCACCGCGCTGCCATTTTCCCGTGGGAATGAGAAGTTTTCCCGCGGTAAAAGGTAGCTTATATCAATCTCCAAGGTATATTCTATCATACTCCAAGGTCAGATTGGTAAAGATACCAAGTTTAATCAAAATCAGTTCATTGGTTTTAGCGTGAAAGCGTGACAGACAGACAGAGTTATTTTCGCATTTATAATAATATTAGTAGGGTTAGGGATTTTATTCGGTGTTTCACATGAAATTCGGCATATTATTCAGTATTAAAAAAATCGCATATTATTCGGTGCTAAGAAATTCGGTATACAGTACATTCGAATTCAAGTCCCTTCGGTTAAAAAAAATTCGGTATAACGTTCGTTCGGTATACAGTCATTCGGTTGATTGCCTTTCGAAGTATGGTTTCGGACTCCTTCTGTGCAGAGAGGACCTAAGACTGACTTAGTTTGAGAGGTTTCTTCTAATTTGTTTGTTTTTTAACAGTTTCGTTTAGTTACACGAGTAGCGGCACGCGGCGTTTATTCGCAAGTGGACATCGATTTGCGTTGCACCAGAGAGAAGGCAAAAATATCCGCTGGCGATGCACACACAAGCGAGACGGATGTCCTGCCTTCGTCGTGACCAGCAATGACGTCATCATCAAGATTCGCTCTGACCATAACCACCCTGTAGACCGTTATGTTAATTTATAGTGCATTATAATTCCGTCACTGTTGAGATGTATTTTTCATTATTTAAATATAACTGAGATTATTTATATAACAGTACTACAGTCTATAACAGTTCAATGTTGGAGTAAGCCTCCTTCCTAAGAAAGGGGTGTTGCCATAATCCCCACATTTGACAGGAGTTGATTACAAAGTAGTTATAACGGCTGAAACCTATTCCCTGTATTTGTGCATTTCGTAATCGTAGCCGTGGTAGAATTTTAAGCGGTAGTACCGTGTGATTATCGCTTAAATGTGACGGTACCTACATTATACCACATGTCATCGTTTTTAGTAGTTTTGGAGCCTATTCAATGCAAACAAAGAAACAACCAAAACTTTCCTCTATATTATAATAATATATGGTTGGTATAGATAAAAAAAAATATTTAGTGTCAATCCGTTTGCCCTTTTAGAGCTTTTAATTGAATTTGATATTTCAGGCGTAGGTCAATTAGTAAGTGAAAGTTCAGCGTATAGTTCGGGGCCAGTGTACACAGTATCGAAATTCGGTCGTCCAGTGATTCTCCTGGGGCCCGGCCGGTTCAACCACCACTCCAGCACGGGCCTCAAGTCCGTGTGGCGATGCGTCAAATGGAGCGACGGCTGCAGAGCCTGCCTCACCACCATCGAAAGCGTGCTAGTCAAAGTTGCTGACTCACACACACATTTTTAAATCTTCAATAGCTGGAACCACCATACCAAACGCTGGAACTGCGGAGCGCGCGATCAAGACTCCATAGCGAACGAGAATTCATAAGTGTAAGCAGATGAGTGTGGTTTGGCTGGAGTGGGTTGGAGCGACGCGGCAGGATCGCTAAAAAGTAAATAGTTCAAACCAGCTAAACCAGTACGATCATGATCACGCTTCCGGCTCGTGGATCGCAGGATCGCAGGATCGTCTGGTGTTGTTCCAATAGTCGAATGTCATCTGGCAATCTATCTGTAAACAACTGTATGTTATTGTCGCACTGTACGAGTATTACAAATGCTCTGTGGTTTTTAATCTTCGTTGAACAATACTCGTACGACACGAACGAGTCAAATCTTTTGAAACGTATTCTTAGAAGTAAAGTAGAATATCATTATTTTCATATTGCTATTTATCAGCTCGCACGAACGCTGTTGTCTAATAACTCATATTATTCGTTTCTATTAATTTATTATTTTGAATCTACGGTACATTTTAGTGGTCTACATAGGGTATACATATTTTTTTGTAAAAAAGTAAACTGAGCTCTAGTTTGATCTCAATAATCATAGTATATTTATAGTATGTTACCTTACCATGCATTTCCCAAGTCTTTATATGTGTTTATGGATAAGGATTATTTTTATCTATATTAAATTTAATCTGTAGATATTTACAGTTAAATTGTCGCAACTACTCGAGTTTTTATTTCTTACTTTCTGCCCTTCGCTGAAAACATGATGTCTCCACCCACACCGGTTGGCCCTGCGTTGCCCTGCCATCGGCTTCTCGCAATTCTCACCTATAGCAGCTCAATGTTGGAGTAAGCCTTCTTCCTAAGAAAGGGGTGTTGCCATAATCCCCACATTTAACAGGAGTTGATTAAAAAGTAGGTACCTACCTATAACAGCTGAAACCTATTCCCTGTATTTGTGCATTTAGGTTAGTAATCGTAGCTGTGGTAGTATTTTAAACGATAGTACCGTGTGATTATCGCTTAAATGTAACGGTACCTACATATACCACATGTCATAGTTTTTGTTTAAAACTACTTTGACATCAAAAATTGGCTCTTCGCTCTAGTACCTACTATTCATGGTTGTGAGGGCTCTCGATTCGCCAATTCATGACGATGACATTTTATAAAATTGCAGATTTGGCTAATGTGACGTAACTAGAAATCTAAACGTATTTATAGGTCTTGGACCTCGCTAATTGCAAAATTGGTACATGATGTAAGTCATCATCTTTGAAATACGGTTAACTAACTTTATGTACCATTGTCACGGAAAATGATCAAATTTGGGAAAAATGGCTTTGAAGTTTAACTGGAGATACAAGAAAGGTACGAGTGACAACTGGCGTTGGCTCTGCTGCGCCTGCTATAGTGGCTGCAGGGCTGCCGTAGTCACCACGAAAGACCTGGTCGCTATAAAGTATCAATCACAGTCAACATCCGCGACAGCTTCTGGGATATACATAAAAAAATAAGGATATTTTTGATTGAAGCGTAGACTAGCGAAGCCGCGTTTGAATGAAAAACTTGAATGTACAAATTGTAATTAGAACTTACATCTGCTATCTGATACCCACTTTAAAATAATGTTTAAAATTACTTTATTATTTTTTACTGTCACAATCAAAATCCTTGCCTTTGGCGTAGGGATGTGACGACCCCACCGCCCACTAGTTACACACTAGTGCAGTCAGTCTTAGGATTTCCTCCCAAAAGGTGTGCATTGCTTATAAACAACCGCATACGGCTTCTAACTACAGCAATGAGGCAATGTACTCGGAGAAGTGCCTTAAAAACGTGAAGTATTTCTCCTGCTACCTCTATTTCCTGCTGATCGTATCGGCCATATGATCCACCGGCACCGGGGAACAGACGACGAAAGAATGGGCTTGGCTAAGAACCTGGCTCAGTGGGGATAAATAATAATAATTCGGCAACTGATCAAATTTTCAAATATCCTTTCGATAGAATTCAAGACGGTGTATCTGTTTATTATATTCCAATGTAGTATTAAATATCTATTATATATATATATCTAATCTATCTCTAACTACAGCAAAATAAAACAAATAAAGTGCTTCTATTGGGTATCCTACAGCACCCATTTTTAATTCCACAGACCGAATTTTCGAAAACTAGATTATTTCTCGAGTTATTATTATTTGTTTAAGGATGGCGGCGGCGGCGCCACTTAACCACACTTTCCTAAGTGAGTAAATTTTGTTGCAGTGACATTTGTACCATCTTCTGAAGGGCGCAAAATGGCGTTGAAGGATGAATTCGTATTCTCATTTCAATTTTCGAGTAAATCTACAATTCGGTGGGCATGTACTAAAACCAAAAGCAAAAAGTGTAAGGCATTCTTCATAACTAACAAGGATACTACGAGGATCATTCGCTACAGCGATCATCACACACACCCGCCTCCAAGTTATAGAATTATTAATGGAAAATATTGCAGAGTATAACTTTATTTTCTTCTTTAAAACTGATCTGTACGAAATTTACCCTACCGCTACAGTATATGGCGCTCTCAAGGTCAACATGTCCAGCCGCAAGTTCTTGTTACCGTACATACAATTAAAATAAAATAATAATGTTTAATTTTTACTCCAATTTCCGTTACAACTTTCAAAGGACTATTCTCCTTGCTTATAAAGTAAAATACATATTCCGAAATATTGCATAATTGAAGTGTACACAAGCAGGTTCAGCCCATTAGGGCGCTTTACAGTAATTCTTTAGAAGGTAACAATGTCGAAAAGCCGCTTTATCAAAACTTGAAATGCCTTAAGGTCATGTGGCACAGTATACCGGTACCGCTTTAATCCAGGTGAACCTAACCAAGAAAATAATTTGTCATTAAAAGAGCATTAAATTGTACAATAGCCATGTAGAATATTAATTAGTACAAATTTATATTGATATTTATTAGTGTTCTGTCTGATAATATAATTTTTATTTGTTTTCTTCTTATTGAAAAGAAAATTGACTAAATCTTATGCGTCCATTTCCTCCAGGTTTCACCCTCTTGCAGCTAACAAAGGCAAAGAGCCGCCCTATATCCTTCAGTATGACTGTATTAATATTAAAGGTTAAAAATAATGGGCATAACCCGGAACGCATAGAAAATCCTCTACGCTGTACTATTTGCCACAACCGTGTCCGATAGCGCTGCGAACTATGTCTCAAAACACTATGCGTCGAGCGCAAATTTTTTGGGAAATTTCATTCGTAATCTGCCCGTTTTACCCACTTGAGTGCACCTCTATCATTCCTCATAGATTTTTTTATCGTAAGCATACATGTTTAGCTGGGGTCTATATTAAAACCCATAATTGAAAATGTATATATTGAAAATCCATAATCATTCAATGTCATAATGATTAAAATCCATAATTTTGAAACACATATATTTAAAAGCCCTAAATTTAATACGAATACTGTCAGTATGTATAATAATTAAAAAATATAAATTTGACAATTATAGCACACATTTATTAAATTATTATTTTTTATCACCAAAAATGCTGTTTCTCTTATGTTCTTTTTTACCAAAATATCTTAATTTTTTGATTTCGAAACATTATAGAATTATGGATTTTAATATGTATGCTAAATAATGGTATGTATTTTTAAATTATGGATTCTAATTGTTATACTATTTAAAGTTATGGCAAGTCTGTTATGGATTTTCATAATAGGGATATTTATGTTATGCAATTTAAGGGGCACCAGTTTAGCTGACACCATCTTATAACAAATAAATAACACTAGTAACTACTAGTAACTAATATAAGAATGAGCTTTAATTCAGACAGCAGTAGGTTCATTGTCGCCCTTTCGCTACATTATGATTGAAATTTACTTTTATCAGAATAAAAAAATAAATAAACCAAATCTAGTTATTTATTTCACTTAATACTATCCTATAAATTGAGTGAAATAAAGTGCATGTACATTATATCCTAGCTTTTAATGCATGATTATGCGTATCATCGATAACAGACATAAGTACTTTTTATTTACCAGGTTCACTCCCTGCGAATATAGATTTAAATGATATTTCTTCGTCTGATGATATTCCACTCACGATCGTTGAGGAGCCGGTATATTTTGAAGATCCTGCAACACCTCCAGCGCCTGAACCGGTTCCTGCTATAATCCCCTCAGGTCCTCCCATGCGCTCGGTTCCTCCGCTGGCCAACTACCCCCAGGTAACGATCCACTGGGTGCAGAGCGAGGACGGGCGGCGGCTGGCGTTTGTGAATGGGTACACGTTCAGCAAGAACCAGAGCAACAAGTGCAACTCATGGCGATGCACGAGGCGCGGCTCCTGCAAGGCCCGGTTCGTGCTCGAGGCCAGCGGGGGAATACTCCTCTCTAATTTGGAACACGACCACGCTCCCATCCACTATGAAGTCTGCAACGGCATTCTAATCAAAGTACGCTAAACTCATATCGGAAATTCTTGAAAAAAAAAGTGCTTTAATTTTATTATTATTGAGTTTAATATCTAAAATTAGAACTCACATAGGCATTTTACTTTTATTTTTATCTTCGGAAGCAATATACGTTCCTATTTTATGTAAGTTCTTAATTTCATGATTTGTGATATTATTGAAAATAAGTAGGTAAGCAATATACATACATCTTTATTGTATCTTATTAAAAATTTACCTAAATCATGTTAAACTGTATAAATGGTAATAAATGTTTTAATATTTATATTCTTGATGTCACAGTGTAGTAATACATTTCAATGTTTAATGTATTAGGATTTTTAGTGTGTAAACAATAGAATCTAACCTGTTTAAACTTATCAAAAGCTTAACATGTTTTCTCTAAATTCTTCCATCCTTAAACATTGTTCCTTGTGAAGATTTATGTAACGTACTTAATTGCGCCATTTTAACTAACCGAGTACACCAAGTATTTATCTTAGTAAGATCTATGTTAAATAAGTTTAAGTGTTAAATGGAGTAATACCTACACAAAAACGTTGTATATTTACATATTTTGCTGCTTCGAAGTACCATTATGTTGTGCCAAGTACAATTTAACTAGTCATGTTTGCTTAAGTAAGTCAGATACACTTTATATTTGTTATTTGTACGTTATATTGGAATGTTTAAAATATATAATTCATGAAGGAAAATTATTCCGATTTAATATTGTTGTGATCAAAACTGTGATTTCATAATAATTTAGACAAATTCTTATAGTAGGTTTATTTTTACAAACCATAAATTATGATGTTATAATAGATTCAAACTAGTCATAAATGTTAGTGTTTAATTAACCAAGTCGATGTCATATATTTGTTGTATCATTATCACAAAATTGCATAGCTGTAGTGCCAAAATCGGTCTTACTAGTTGAAAAATGAAATATATATAAATATAAAAATTATATTTCTGTCAGTTTATATTAAAAAATTATTAACAAGTCATACAGAATGTTAAGCAGTATCAATTTTATGTTGATATTTGTTAATGTTCTGTTGTTATTTAATTTCTTTTTGTACCTCTTCAAAGAAAATTTAATAAATCTGATGCGACATCGAACAAAGCCAAAGAGGCACCCTGCTGCCTTGTCTGGGGACTGGATATTTCATTCGTAATCCATCCCAAAATTGGAGACCATTATATAACAATAAAAAACAATTTTAACAAAAATATACGACTGCAGAATTCTCTTGGTCGGCCGCTCGCTACATTGCGATCAAAATTTATTTTAATCAGAATAAAACAAAATACTAACAAAATCTCGTCATTTATTTCACGTCAAATATATCTGTAAAAATTGCGTTAAATACAAGTGCATGTGCATGTTATTTATATCCTAGTTAAATGCATGGTCTCCATGATTAAGATTTATGAGCATATCATTGATGACTGACAATAAGTATTTTTTATTAAACAGGTTCACTCCCTGCGAATGAAGCTTTAACTGGTACTACTTCGGCTGATAATATTCCACTCATAGTCGTTACTCTCGCTGCCACTTCCGATGAGCCGACAAGTTTTGAAGCTCCTGCAAATTTTGTTGATGTCGCAACATCCGATCCAGTAATTCCAGAGCCCGTAGCTCGTGAAATAACATCTCCTCCGGCACCTGAACCGGTTCCAGTCACAATTCCCTCAGGTCCTCCAGTGCGCCCAGTTCCTCCGCCGGCCAACTATCCCCCTAATACGATCCAGTGGGTGCAGAGCGAGGACGGGCGGCGGCTGGCGTTAGTGAATGGGTACACTTTCAGCAAGAACCAGCCCAGGAGCAACACGTGGCGATGCACTCGGCGCGGCACCTGCAAGGCCCGGTTCGTGCTCGCGGCCAGCGAGGGGAGCGGGGGAATACTCCTCTCCAATTTCGAACACGACCACGCTCCCTTCCACTATGAAGTCTGCAACGGCATTTTAGTCAAAATACGCTAAACTTGCATTGGAAATTACAACTTTTTCTTTCGGTACTTATCTGTGTTCTTTAATTTCATGATTTGTGAGTCTAATATCTAAAATACGCGTAAGAACTGTCTTAGTCATTTAACTTTTATTTTTACTTCGGATACCAAGGTCTTTATTTCTTGTTTTGTGATAATAATATGTAATATAGGAACGCATAAACTTATCGTATAAATAAAATTATCCTCTGTACTTTGATTTAAAATTTTATCCCAACATCATGCCTAACTTTTTGTAATGTCGTCATGTATTTTTTTTTATTCATTAATGATAATAATAATATTGTCTTGATGTCACAGTGTAGTAACTAATAAATTTTAATGTTTAATGTCTTTTAGTGTGTAAACAATAGAATCTTATAATACAATACAAATCCCCCCCACCTCTTTAAACTGACTGATCAAAACCTGAACGTGTTCCCTCAGACTTCTTTCAAAAAAATTCCTTATTCAGACTTGCATAACATACCCTATTTAAACTTAGAAATACCAAACTATTTAATAAGTGTCTATTCATATCTCAAATAGTGTTTTATTGAAAAGTTTCAATGTTAAATGGTGTAAATTGGTGTCGTATTTACAACGTATTTTGTATCTTTCTTTGGTGTCATACTTGTATTACCATTAGATATGATAGTGCCAAATACAATATTAACCCGTCATGCTGTGCTAATGTTTACATTTATTGTGTAAGTTAGATAAACAATTTTTATATATATTTTATATTTATTGGTATATTATGATTATTTAAACATAAAATTCATTTAATGAAAATTATTCCGGATTTAGTATTGTTGTGATGAAATTTGTGATCTTATATTAATTTAGTCAAATCCGTATGAATAGTAATTCTATTTATACAAACCATAATTATTTTAACAATAACTTCTAATATTCTAGTCATAAATGTTAGTATTAAATGAAGTAAATCGATGTCGTATACTAATACTAATATATTAGTTGTATCATTATAATTAAGGTACATGTGCTGGCACATATGGTTGGACATTCGCACTATGATATTTCACGTCTACAGCTACGGAATACGGGCGCTCTCGAGGTCAAGATGTCCAGATGCATGTGCTGGCTACTGTACATAGCAATAGTGCCAAAATCGGTCTCATTTCTTAATAAATTATAACGATTACTTATCTACGTAGTGCCAAATATGATTCTCACACGTTTCCATTTTACTGCATTCATTATACAACGGTTTAAGTAGTACCTACATTATATATTTGTAATGTAAAATTTATTTAATTAAATGTATACTGCAGTTTAATGTTTTAAAGACCAAAATTGTGCTCTAATATTACTTTAGTCAAATTAGAATATTACATTTATTTTTTTACAAAACTTAAACGTTTGTGATTTTAAACAATAACAATAACTTCTAATGTTCTAGTTATAAATGAATACAACTTCGGGTATTATATTTTTGTGATCGAAATTGTGATCTCTTACCAGTTGAGCTTTTAGGACAATATTTTTATTTTTTACAAACCGAAAATTATGATCGGCGGTCATATTACTTACTAAGTATTTAAATACTATCAATATTATCAAATTCAATGTTTACGAAGTATTCCGTTAGTTAGAGATTTTGTGTGGTAGGTAGGCTAAATATTTCATCATCGTAGAGTCTAGTACGGAAAGAGTAAAAGAGAGCTAAGATTATGCGGTTAAAACTTGAACGATATTCTAATTTAGTAGGGTTGATAGCAACATTGGCAATGCCACAAAAACGGAAATGCCATCAAATCCAAGATGATTCGTTTTCCGAAAAGACTCTAACGTTTTAAATAGATTTAATGTATCTCAGATTAATGGATATTATACTCAATAGTTTTAATCATTGTGTCAATGTTCAAAACTTTGATCTCATTTACTATATATTTAACGGTATTAATAAATGTTGTGATGTAACCTGATGTGAAATAAAATATGCAAAATTCTTGTGAGTTTATTTATTACGAAGGGAAATCGGTTGCAGTCCATTTTAAACCTTCGAAATACCGAAAGGTCTTACGTTGATAGTGTTGATTGATACGTCCTATATTTCCTGAAAATACTTTCTGCCGCGACATTTCATTTTGTAAGAATAACTGGCGTTCAATTAGTACGACAAACTTTTGTCATAGCACTTCATGTTATGGGGGCAGGAATTATGGGATAATAAGAAGACTTGGGAGACCTGTATTAAAACTCAAAGAAATTGATTTCATTAGTGTATTTGTACTAAGAAGTGCACGTATTTGTTTTCAGACAACATAGTTCGGTGGTATAGGACTATCGCAGGCAAGAATATAGGAGTGCTCAACGGCTTCTCCTACTACTGCGGTCTTGAGACCACCAATACGTATGCCTGGCGTTGTAGCAGGTGGTCGAAATGCAGGGCGCGCTTCATCGTGACCAAGAAGGGCAAGGAGATGCTTAGGTGTAATGAGGAACATAACCACGAAGCACCAAACTACATCATCAGGGATGGGTTGTACGTAAAGATATAAGTCACTACAATTTCATCCGACGCGTATATGTAAGTTAATATACACGTGCACTTTATATTATGCGGTCAATGTGTCTCTCAATGAAATATGACAGGTAGATAAACGGCAGTAGCAGTAGAGGTCTGATAAACATTTTTTATGTATTTACTATTAGAAAGTTGTGTATTATATGTGTATGTGTGTTATAGTAATATTTAATATATGTTTTGCTATTAAGAGGATTTTTTATTTATTTAATAAGCAATATAACAGTAGTGCAACGTAAGGTAATAAGAAAATGACAAATTCAATCAGTTAGAATTTGTATTCAATTTGTATGCAAAATATTTTCTTTTCAAGGAAACCATTCAAATGGAATATTTGCGAACAACGAGTAAGTCATGTTACCTTTTTTTTATGTATTCCTAATTTAATATGTTATCAGTTGGATACATATACCTCAGCTATTTGTGTGGGACGGGAAAATTAGACTTTTTAACTTGTAGTCATAAAAGAACTCAACAGAGCTCCGACCAATCTAACATATTTTTACTTTACAGTGATCCTTCTGGCCAAATCCCGTTATACGGGCAAACACATAGTTTTATACAAGGAGTACACATACTACTGCAAGAAGCAGTGCAAGAGGAGCGGGCTGTTTGACTGGTATTGCTCCACTCACAACTATAAAGGGTGCAACGCCAAGCTGAAGCTGAGCGAGAGTTTCGCCGTCGCCGGTGAAGCCAGCACACACACGCATCCGCCCCCCAGGTACTGCATCCAGGACGGACACTACATCAAGATTTGACTGATAGTTAAATGAGGAAGTAACATTATCGCCTACAATCCTCCGAACAGCAGTTCTGTACTGAATGAAAGAGCTGGTTACGGGGCCACGACAGCGCAAGCTATTGCATTACGTGATTCATCTAATTGTAGCTGAAGCGACACTTTTAGTCGATTCTTGATTTCCTACTCAATACAGCGATACAAATGGTTCCAAAAACAAAAAATGCATCATCATTACCACCAACAACTTGCGGCAGTCATAGGCTTCTCTCAAGGGCTTGAATTGGCCTGATCTTCGGAATGCATGTTTATAATATTGTAAGTAGATTAATAATAATGTTACAAAGAGCTGTAAAACGTATTTTAAAATATATTAATGGATTTTTGCATACATACATTACATTATTCAATGACACTGAAGTGTTAGTTTTACATAAAAAGTTAAGTTATGTTTATTTGTTACTAAAGTCATAAAAGCAATATGCCGTACATAATCTAAAACTATTCAAATTAGCTATTAAAAACAAAAAATATATAATTAAAACCAGATGTAGTTTGATAGAAATTAATTATATCATCGAAGCACGGGTATTTAAGCATGCATAAAGACAGTAAATAAACCTTATTTTTAATGTTAATGTAACGAACTTGCTTCCAGCTATGTACATCGTTTCAAAAAAGGGTAGACGTCTCTTGAAGATCGGTCAGTACACATTCGGAGTGCAGTCCATAAGCGGCGTCAAGACCAGGTGGACCTGTTCCACGAACAGCGCCAAGGGCTGTCGGGCGGTCCTCCACACTATTGAACACGAAATCGTCAAATGTAGTAACAAACACAATCACTAAAGCATAGAAGTAAGTTATACAAAACCGGTTCCTCCGCCGGGCTACTGGCTGTCCTTGGTTAGTTTGTAACATCGACCTTCATGTCGATTTCGAGCTCCCTACCGTTAGAGGTTTCATGAAAGAAGCACCCAAACGCTACATTGATGAAGGCTCTTCATATCCCAATCCCCATGTGGTGAAGTGTACGGGCTATGTTCCGCACCCTACCACGCGGTTTCGTCTTAAACATATACTTTCCGAACCAGACGACGAAATCACGGATGCAGTTAAATTAAATTAAACAAATAATTTAAATTATACCTCACAGAATGCCCTTTAGATAGTGAATAGTGTGAATACCCATCTGGTAATAACTTTCAGGTAACAAGTAGAGACCCTCAGGTGTCGTCTCCTTAATCCGTTTCAACGCGCTAGGCTTAGGTTCGTGGCTCCCTCGAGCCGCCCCTAGACGCGTTGGTATGTTTTTACTTCATTAGCTGAAAGAAGTTCAAGCGTCGAATACGCCATAATGAACTTCTTAAAATCTATTTTAGGACCAGTCAAAAACTTCCGGTCGAATGTAATTATAAGGAATTATGAGATAGTAGGTTAATTAGTTAGTTTTTTGCACTTTTTTCAAATGACTTAACGATGTATATTATAGTATATTCTATTCTACTCTATTCTAAAATGCTTAAATTGAAAGAAGCTCCCCTTAAAATTCATTTCTTTTTCTCGTAAAATGTTGGTTACCTGTGTTAAGAGAGCAGTCTAGTCTGCCAATAAACTGCTGTGCAGTTTGGCAGAAAAGTAAATTAAGAGAAAATATGTATTTATTTTTTTGAATAAACGTTTACATACATACATACATGTATCAGTTAAGAAGAGGATGGTTGCTTGAGAGTGATTGCTATTTCAGCAATAACACCGCCTATCGACTCCTCGTCTCATTTTTGAAACATTGTAATTGTACTATTTATTACTGGTGTCAATAAAGTATAATTATAAATAATATTATTGTAAAAAGTGAAAATCGTACGATTTTTAAATCATTGTATTACATCAGTATTTGATTGCTATTTCTTTCTTTCTTTTCCATCTACGGCCTATAGTTGTAGTGAGTCCAGAAGAGTTTCGGATTTTTGTGGCTTTTCTATCCTCTCTTGTAACTGACAACAACTAGAACTGATCCTACAAAAATTTCTAAAAGTTTGCGTAACTAAAAGAGATGTTCCAATTTTCTAAAAGACCAAACCAGTCCTATATATTTTCAGTTTGCTTCCAGCCACATACATTACGTCGAGAAGGGGTAAACGCCTGTTGAAAGTTGATCAGTTCACGTTCGCGGTCCAGTCCAGATGCGGCATCAAGATCAGGTGGACTTGCTCCACACACGGTACCAAAGGATGCCGAGCGACAGCTCACACCATCGATGATATCATCGTAAAGATAAATAACGCACACAAGCATTAATCTTGTCAGTTTTTGCTTCATCAGCCGAAACGGGTGTAATGTTTACAACGGCTTTCTCTAAGCATCTCGTGAATTTATCTCGTGTTTTTTCAAACTAGGCAAAGTGAGTATATTGTGTAAGTTTTTATATTCTTCCAAAAAGTGATTTCGGAAACAGGCTGCTGCGTGAAGATTTTTATTTAAGTTTAGGCGCAGAAACTTATGTGGTTGTAGAGTTTTTTTACGATTATTATAAAACGAATATATCGTAAAACTGATTTTTATACAGAATTGTAACACGATTGTCTGTTACTCGGTTGTCCCATAGACTTCAAATCTTTTCATTTCTGTGGGCGATGAACGGCGCAAGCAGACAAATAGCTTTAAGTACGTAACAATAAAGTACGTAGGTTCTGGCGGTGTTAGAGGAGGTGATCGTCATTATTGTTTTTTCGGATCAGTCAGTTTTTTTAAGTAATAAATACATTTACGATCCTCTTTTCAAGATTTTTATTTTATTAGGTTTTAATTGTTACAAGAGTAATTTATGTAAATCACATGTTCAAAATTAAAGAGGAAGATTATTTCCGAACACACACAACGGGAATTAGACGCAGTTACTAACATAAAATTACGTTTTCAGGTGTACAGTTCCAGTTCGTACAGTCTGCTGGCGGCAAGCGTGCTGCGCTGGTCCTCGACGGGTATACATTCCGGCAGACGACCAGCGACACGCGCTACTGGCATTGCGCCAAGAAGGCACGAAGACAATGCAATGCGAGGGTGAGGTTCGACCTTAAAGGCAACCTGAAGGTATACCACCAACATCACAACCACAAACCCGATGGACACGAAATTCTACCAACGAAACCTAAGATTGTCCACTCTGCATCTATTGGTAGGTGTTTCCTGCCTTGCTATGAATTCAGTACAAAGGCATGCCGTGTCAAATCGCTTTTAAATATTATAACTATTATAAGCTCATTACTGGCCAAGACCTTTCCAATTTTCCTACATCCCTCTCAGGTGGAATTTCAATTGACCTACGCTTGTGTCGAAAAAGAACGACCAATCAAGCTTCACCGGACTGCAAATCATAGATAAAATATGATAATACATTAAATGTAGCTGAATTTGGACAGTGCATCTGTACGTACATAAGTATGAAAGTATCTGTACTGTCTGTAAGAGGAAAGTGCGCGCTTATATCCATGCCATTCCCACCAGTTATTGAACATTCAAAATGATTTGCAGCTTCTAAGCCGTTCGGTGATAATATGATGACAGTAGACGGCTACCAGTACTACTCACTTACCCCATTTAAAGACCGAAGGAAGAAATCTGTGTGGAAGTGCTCTATGTGGACTTCCCTGGACTGCCCTGCATCGCTCGTCACCACTAGCAACAAAATAAGGATTGGTCCATTCCCCCACAACCATCCCGTCTTGGTCCCAGACATCAGCGCTGATTGAATCGTCCAATGAATATTTCATTCTTGCCATTGTTGGCGTTTGTACTTGTTGTCTTAAGTACAAGATTATAAATAACAATTAGTATTCCATTCATTCATCATCCTTCAAGTGGTGAGTGTGACTTCAAATTATAGTCAGTTCGACTACTTAAGCAAAGCCAAAAAGGACTTTGCACGAAGTTTATTCACAACCGTGTTTCATTTCAGTTATTTTTAGTAACGAGGCCATTTTTATAATTTTAATAATACGATGTATTGGCATGTACTCGTACCTATTATGTTGTAATAATAAATATTGTACACATAATTTGGTTCTGCTATTTATTCTCGAATGAAAAAATATTTTCTTCTATTTCATACTTGAAAATATACGGCACCATGGTTCGTTCGATTTATTTATCTTATGTGTAATGTGTACGGTTTATGGGTAAACAATGACATGAGTGTTTTTTCCAGGTATATGCGAAAAGAGAGGTACAGGAACAGCAGTTTAGTAAGTAAATAGTTAAAAAATATCAGTCATTGACCATCATTCACAGCGCATTGTAAATGGAAAAATTGCAATGATTTAAAACTTTTATAATGAACACATCTAACACGGATGCTTCTTCAAAGACTCGTCCCAATAAAACAAAATTATTCTGGGCCGAGTCATTTAAGCACTTTGTACACTTGTAAAAGAAATTGAACATGCTGACTGACGTTAATGAGTGCGCTTTTATACATATAAGTCCATGGTTAATGTTATTTTGCTGCATGTTTTTTTTTTACTTCTAATATTATTTTTTCACTGCACTACACTGGTAGGTATCTTTTTTTTTTCGCTTTTATAACTCGTAAGTTCTCGTATTCAAACTATTGGGAATGCTATCTGAAGATTTTACCTTTTTTTTTTATAATTCAACTGAAGACATCCGGATTGAATTTTCACGGGTCGAAGCCAGTAATTAAACGGCGAAAAATCCATACCATAGAATGAAAAGAATGATGGAGTATAGCTTGATAAATATATTCGTTTTAAGTGGTTTTAATAGTGTACTAGATCACACAAGCATACTTAAAAAAACATATTGGAAGGAACCCAAAATTAATACTAGTCGGGTTTGCCTATTTTCTTCACGAGGTCTACTTGCACGAGGAAGGAAGTTAGGTCAGCATCCGATACTCTGATGTCGTATTCAGCAGCTCTAGTTAATTATCGACGCATCAGATAAGATTGGACGGTCGATCCTTCTTAGTGTATAGTTAGCATTTGATTACGTCATGGTAGTATTTAAGCACATGTAATAGTTTGGAAGATGTTCTTTGGCTCCGAACGATCTTCGGAGAGTAAACTGCTCCCATATGACTGCCGCCTTTCAGTAATTCTCTTTGCGCATGCTAAATTCAAAATTAGTATCATCAATGTTGATGACGAATAACTTTTAAATTGAGCTTTTGTTTTCAGAAAGTGAGCAGTTTCATTTCATAGACAGCCGATTCGGTAACAAAGTGTTGGTATTAAATAATTTTGTATTTAAATACCATAGCCAGAACCGTGTGAAAACTAGATGGATATGCAATGCGACCCGATTCAAATGCAAGGCTTTTGTCGTCACTGCCGGCAACATCATTGTTAACTCTAATACCAAACACACCCATCCTTTGAACCGCAAACACCGCAAGCAGGGTAAATGGTAAACAAATTATGATAAAAATTATCACAAACTATATTTATAGTTACCTAATGTCTCGGTAAGCTAGTTTAAATACTAGCTTACTAAAATATTTAAATTATATTTAAAGACTTTTAAATATTTTCCTACATGAAAGCAAAGATATACATAAAAATTGCTTTTTAAACAATCTATTTCATTTAAACTTATGCGGATTTACGCGTACAGATGTTTTATCGCACGAGTGCAGGCGAACCATACTTGCGTGTGTCTTCCTTGTGTGTACACATTTTCTTTGAGTGCGTAGCGTTCAGATTAGTAGTACGACGCATACAAGAGCGCGTGTCGTCTATTCACACTACACTACACCGGCTCGACTGCATTCGTGACATACGAGTAAAACAACTAGACTTCCACATTTGTCGTTGTACAACTGTACTTCCACCGTTGGAGTTTTGGCAAGTTTGCGTCGGAAGTAGTGCCGTAGGTGGACCGACAATCTGGTGAGGACACAGATATAGGGTGAGGAATTAAGGATCAAGGGAGTCTATGGAGGCGGCAGCACAGGACCGATCGTTGTGGAGATTTTTGGCCAGCAGTGAACGTCTTTCGGTTGAATGATGATGATGATTTAATTAAGCTAGCTTTCTTGGTTTCCCAAACTTTAATATATATATAGCTGTGGGCCATTTATTTATTTGACACGGTTTATTCCATCGTCCATTGATCGGATGGAATTACGGAATAAACCACGGAATATAAACTGTTTTTATTCCGTGATAAACTGTGTGGTAGTAGCACCCTTTCGTTTAAGGTTTGGTCACGACACGTTGATTAGGTTTTCAGTTGGAAATAATTGACAAAGTAATTTTTCCAGTATTTTTATTTTTTAATTTGATAATCACCTAACACAGTTTCATATTATTCTATCTCTTGCAATAGAGCTAGTAAACTAGATTTTTAAAAATAATACTGAATAAATGAAGTTTTATTAACATGGTAATATTTTTTTTAGTTTCACCTTTCACCAGAGCTGCTAAGTGAGTGGTATACCTACTATGTGATAATTATTCCAACTTATATTTCAGGACGTAAAATGGAGGTTTATTCAAAAACGGGAAAATTTGGTTGCAGAATGTTGGTTGTGAATGGTTTTGTATTTTTCTATCACAAACCAACATTTACCGGAAGACAGTCAAGGTACAGATGTGAAAACTACCGAAGTCGAAATTGCAAAGCCTTCGTTGTCGCCATCGATGAGAAAGTCGTAGAATTGCAGGATAATCATAACCATTCACGGCCTACAATTGGTCTAAACCGCAAACCTGACAGGCACAACACACACACACCTCGCACACATACATAAATATTATACATTATTATTATACCTTATTGAATACCTCAATTTATGAGAACCAGTCAATAGGAGCGGGGTAATACAATAGCTGTTTTTTAGGGTTCCGTACCTCAAAAGGAAAAAACGGAACCCTTATAGGATCACTTTGTTGTCCGTCTGTCCGTCTGTCAAGACCCTTTTTCTCAGGAACGCGTGGAGGTATGAAGCTGAAATTTATATCAATTACTCAGGTCTACTGTCCCTTGAAGCTGTGAAAAAATCAAACTTCTAAGCCAACGCAATCAAAAGATACAGCCGTTTATGCCGCAAATTTTCGACACTTGCAAGGGAATCAAAACCTACAGGGTGCTTCCCGTGAACTCAGAATCTTGAAATTTGGTACGAAGCAACGTCTTATAGCATAGATAAAGGAAAAATTACGAAATCCATAAATTTTTAGTTACATCACATAATATATATATTTTTAATAATTTTAACCTTACTACCCATTTCCTCATAAACGCGTAGAGGTATTAAATTGAAATTCATACCAAATACTCAGGTCTATAATACCTTTAAGCTGTAACAAAATCAAACTTCTATGTCAACGCAATCAAAAGAAACAGCAATTTAAGCTGCATATTTTGAAACTCGCAAGTACTCGCAAGGGAATCAAAACCTAAAGGGTACTTCCAGTCGACCTAGAATCTTGAAATTTGGCATGAAGCAACGTTTTATAGCACACATAAAGGAAAAATTCCGAAAACCTTAAATTTTTAGTTACATTACAAAATATATATTTTTTAATAAATATAAACTTATTACTTTTTTCCTCATGAACGCGTAGAGCTATCAAGTTGAAATACTTACTTAGTACTTAGTTACTTAAACGATAAAGAGATCTTTGTCTTAAATTTATGCTCCTCCATCTTTCCCCATTGTAATGTTATGAATTTCATTTTGCAATAAGATTACCATAGTTATGACTCGATTGTCGTAATGAAAGAACTTTGTAAACCTTGCAGGTTTGTACGGAACCCTCGGTGCGCGAGTCCGACTCGCACTTGGCCGGTTTTTTTTTGCTTGTGTCGCAAAGTTAATCAAGTGTCACTTGACTTGTTAGGGACGCAAAATACTTACCGTATTTGTGCTAGGGAGCAGATGGCTCATAGGTACCTCTTATATACACCTTCTAATGACACTATGGACGCCCCACAGTCCAAGGGGTCTGCATCTGTATTGGGAACTACTGTCGACTGGAAGTCTCTGTACTAGTTGAAGGGAATTCTGCTAAGTGTCTTCTAAAATTTCTAAAATTCAAATTTTAAATTTATTGCAGCAGCGCTCCGGAACTCTTATTCTGGGCAATTTTCCTGTAAATATTGAATTCTAGTATTAGAAACAAAAATAATAAAAATGTTTCGTCTAGGAAGATTAATTACTTTAATTGACATTTCTAATATGTACTGTAAATATGTAAATCTCGATTTTATTTATTGTCTTTCGTAACGCCATTTGCATTTCTTCCAGATCTGTGTCCTGTATTCGCTAAATCTCAGCGCGGTAACCCAGTGATCCTCATCGGCAGTTACCGCTTCAACCGGGTCAAACTCCTGGGCAACAAGTCCCGTTGGGTGTGCGTCAAAGCCAAATACGGGTGCAAGGCTGCCCTCACCACTATTGAGAATTCCATCATTCGCGTCACTGGAATGCATGACGCCATAGCTCATACCACCCCTAATAGGTTTTAAAATATTATATTAACCAAGTACTATAACCGAGAAGTATTCCATCCATAACAGTAAGGGATAATATGTATCACTACAATAAGAGGTAGGCGTCGAAAGTGGATAAAAATAATTAAAAGATGGCAATCTAATTTAATGTTATTTATATTCCGTTTTAAGATAAGGTATATATTGAAGAAATTGCTCTAAATTAGGGTTTCTGTCTGCAGTATTTTAAGCATAATGTATTATTTTTAATGACATTAGAAGTACTTATTTTCTGCAAATAAAAGTACTGGATGCTTTAAGACGGTGATGGGTAACATAGTATTTTAGGTTATTTTTTGTTACTCTCTTCACAAAATCATAATAAATAATTTTTGCTTGTTTTTCCACCTTTATTTTTGTTATGCGATTTATTTTGGTAGTAATAATAAATAACTTTACATTGTAAACATACTTTTAGTTTTAATCACCAGAACCAAAGTTGTAGGTCATATGTAAATGCCGTTTCTTTTGGATTTGATGAATTTTAAGTGATTGAAGTAATTTATCAGTTTGATAAATTGATAATTCCAAAAATTACTCTGCAGGATTTGATCAATCAGTTACAAAGTACACTTATAATGTAAAGCATAGCGGATCACTGGCACCTACATGGAAATAATAATTAAACTGTACTTTTCAATCTCAACGTTGCGTTGTGTGATTCTCAGAATTGTTAAACTGTCAGATATGAAGAGCAGATTTATTTATTTATTTATTTTATTTATTTAGATATTGCAGATCTAATTATTTATTTTAAATTGTACTGCACTTGTTAATTTTTGTGTAGTGTACAATAAAGAATCTATAATCCTTTGGTTAGGGGATAGTGTTGACGCATTTTGATGTTCCCAGCAGTAAAGGACGCACTTGTGTTCACGAAATCGTTATACGGCAACCCGGTTATCCAGACGGGGAAATACAGGTTCAACAAGTGGTCGGGAAGCAAAGGTCAGCGCGGTCGGTGGATCTGTACTAGAAGGAACCAAGGTTGCAAAGCTTATATCGTTACTTTTCAAGACGAAGTTATCAAGATAGTCAATGATCATAACCACTAAAACGTTTGATTGTGTAGATTCTTATTTGTCATCATCTGATGATGATGAGATTAGAGACGATGTGATTCATCTCAGCCGAAAGACGACCACTGATAGAGAAAGGTCTCTCCCAAAGAAATAGATAAATTCGATTTATGTTTTATGAATTCTTATGTATAGTATTTAATTACTAGTATTTGTTTTCTTTTTTTTATTCTAATTTGTAGGCTCTTTGTTAATTTCAGTGAACAGACAAGATGGGTTGTCTGTGTTTATACTTTGTTTTTCATATAAGTTGTTAGCGTTTTTCAAATACTGAGGTAAAATTTTTCTTTCAACATAGCGCAAACTTTGCTTAAAAGTCATTATGTAGATACAATGATCAATGATCAAATTTGTCATCATCTGATGATGATGAGATTAGAGACGATGTGATTCATCTCAGTCGAAAGACGACCACTGATAGAGAAAGGTCTCTCCCAAAGAAATAGATAAATTCGATTTATGTTTTATGAATTCTTATGTATAGTATTTAATTACTAGTATTTGTTTTCTTTTTTTTATTCTAATTTGTAGGCTCTTTGTTAATTTCAGTGAACAGACAAGATGGGTTGTCTGTGTTTATACTTTGTTTTTCATATAAGTTGTTAGCGTTTTTCAAATACTGAGGTAAAATTTTTCTTTCAACATAGCGCAAACTTTGCTTAAAAGTCATTATGTAGATACAATGATCAATGATCAAATTTGTCATCATCTGATGATGATGAGATTAGAGACGATGTGATTCATCTCAGTCGAAAGACGACCACTGATAGAGAAAGGTCTCTCCCAAAGAAATAGATAAATTCGATTTATGTTTTATGAATTCTTATCTATAGTATTTAATTACTAGTATTTGTTTTCTTTTTTTTATTCTAATTTGTAGGCTCTTTGTTAATTTCAGTGAACAGACAAGATGGGTTGTCTGTGTTTATACTTTGTTTTTCATATAAGTTGTTAGCGTTTTTCAAATACTGAGGTAAAATTTTTCTTTCAACATAGCGCAAACTTTGCTTAAAAGTCATTATGTAGATACAATGATCAAAGGTAAACAAAACATATCGTTTTAAATATTACAATATGTATGTATATTTTAATAAAAAATATCGTCATATTACATGTACTCAGACTTGCAGACTCATGCATTCACTGAGAGCATAAACCGTAACAATTTCGTTTCAAAATTTTGTTGTTCCAGATGTTAAAAAACCAAGTAGGTACATAATATGAACCAATGCAGGGTTAGTCACAGCATTTTTCTTGAAGCAAATGTGTTGTAATTTTTGCTGAACATATGAATTGTTACATCTTCTTTACTAATCTTTTATTTACCAGAATCCAAAATATACAGGGCGTCCCACGGCAATGCCACATAGAGGGAAAGTACTTTAAATATTGTAGATAGAACATTTTACTGAAAGAAGACATTATTTTATTTCTAAAAACTATTAAAACTGCATTCATACATTTTTGTATAATTGCATGGTTGAACCGGGAATCGAACCCGCTATACGAGAAAAAAAAATACCCTGTAGTTTTATCATACCGATCGAAAGGCTTTATCAGAAGGATTATTTTTTGCTAAATAACATAGTGTCAGAAATAAAAGAAAGACTATGTATTTTAACATTTTTAAAACAAAATTAATCAATTTATCAAATGCTCAAAATGACTCCCACGCTGTTGAATACAAAGTCGCACTCTTTTGATTATATCACTCCCTGTCGATTTTTTTATCTTGTTGTGGTGGATATTTCGTCTAAGTTCTGTTTGTAGCTCGTGGACACTTTCACACCGGTTCTTGTAAACTAATTTTTTTACATAACCCCATAATAAATCTAAGGGCGATTGTGCACTACAAGGAATTTTACTGTCCGAACATCCGATTTTTTACGGTCCGAAGTGGCATGAAAAAAAAGGATGATTGGCTTGTGCACTTGTCCGTCTTTTCTCGGATGATACGCTTCACTTTGGGGTAGCTCTGTCTGTGAAACTACACGCCACCCACGCGAAATTACTCCAGTACCCCTACCATGAGTTGCTAACGTAACTTACGCGCTCGATATCGACTACGTAAACGTGCATTTAGTATGGAATTAAAACTACGCCATCTATTGACAGTTATCTGAAGTAAAATTTCTCCATACTAAATGCACGTTTACGTAGTCGATATCGAGCGCGTAAGTTACGTTAGCAACTCATGGTAGGGGTACTGAAATTATTCCGGATCCGGAATGGGGGAAAGTAAAATGTCGGACGGTAAAATTACGTATAGTGCACAAACTAGTATATAGATTACATGGCGTGCCATATCGGACCGTAAAAAATCGGACTGCCGGACAGTAAAATTCCTTGTAGTGCACAATCGCCCTAACGGGGTTAGATCTGGCGATCTCGGCGGCCACATCAAATGTTAAAATTCATAGTCTTCCTTTTATTTCTGACACTATGTTATTCAGCAAAAAATAATCCTTATGATGAAGCCTTTAGATCGGTATGATAAAACTACAGGATGATTTTTTTTCTCGTGTAGCGGGTTCGATTCCCGGTTTAACCATGTAATTATTAAAAAATGTATGAATGCAGTTTTAATAGTTTTTAAAAATAAAATAAAGACTTCTTTCAGAAAAATGTTCTATCTACAATATTTAAGGTAAGTACTTACTTTCCCTCCATGTGGCATAGCCGTGGGACGTCCTGTATATACGTACGTAGACTTTTTGTGTTGTAACCAGTTGCTAGGTGGCTACACCTTACAGTAACAGTAAAATCTAATAGCCATCCATACATGCCAGCAACTGTGCCGAAATATTCAAAAAGTGCTCGAAAACTCTCATTATGAGCATCGATATGAATCACTTTACTAATTACTGTTGTCTTTACAGAAGTATTAATTAATATATTAAAAATAAAATCTTAAAATAGCATTATATCCCTTACACCCTTTTACACCCTTGTGTTTTTTACTTAATTATTCATAAAGTAATAAATAATTAAGTAAAAAACTAAATCGATGTAGCTACTTTGCCACTTAATAAGGAATTTGCAATACCTGTCAACTAATTCATGACATTCTTTTACATTTTCTAGAATTAAAAATTGCTCGAAGAAAACAGAGTAAAGAAGAAATACTTCAAAAAGCTAAAATAGCGCGCAGAAGGAGGTATGCTGCAGTAAAATCGGATCCAGTGAAATACGCATTAGAAAAAGAAAAAGAACACCTAAGGTACCTAAAAAGAAAAGCGGAGAAAAAAATACTTAGTATAGAAGACATGACACCTAAATCAAAAAGACACCAGAGAAAGAAATGGCGAGAAAACTTTAACAGGTTTTACAACAAAAAAACTCGCGCAAAGACGTTGGATTCGACTTGTGAATGAAAATCAATCACAGTTGTACCGCTAGCGTAAGTAATTTATGACAAATGGTGAATTTGATCGTTTAAAGTCTAGATCGGAATCGAAATAAAATTGGTCTTTGATCAAAATAAATACCGGTTTTAGTGAGCGGAATCTTATCTCCTTTGCAAATGTATGACGAAGCTACTGGTTTTGAAAATTTACGTAGTTTTCGTGCCCTGATATCTGATCAACTGGAAAATTACTAAATACAGCGAATTCGTTTAAATAATGGAGGAATGTTATTTATTTTCAAGTTTAATATGTAATTTCTAAGGTGTAAGGATCTAAGTACCTATTTAATAAAGTTTAATTACGTATGTAGCGCTTCATTATTAACAGTACGAAATAATTGAATTCAATATTCATTGCTAGCGAGCCAGTATTGGCAAGTAATACAACCAGATACATTATTTCAGATAAAAACATAATTTTATAGGTAATCGCGACATATATGAACTCGTACCTGTATTTACGTCGTCTGCCCGAGGAAACCCCATCATGATATTCGACGGTCACAGGTTCCAACTGCATTCAGACTGCTTACGCACTAGCAGCGTCAAGAAACGATGGATCTGCACCAGAACCAGCTCCAGTGGATGCCGGGTGTCCGCCATAACTTTCGAAAATCATCTCATTTCCATCAGAAACAATCACAACCACTGATACACGTTCAATAAATTTTAATGGTCGAAAAGCAAAAAATACTGCGATCGATGTATGTGTACTAGAATGTATAACGGTTGCAAAGCTTGTATCGTTACCATTACCATTGACGACGATGTTGTCAAGCTAGTTAATGATCATAACCAGGGGGCTAACATTATCAAAACTATGAATTTGCCCTTGAATTTCCGGTATTTCGTTTTTCGGTAATATGTAGTAAATGAAAACTCTTCGGAGAAACGAAAATTAAACACAAGGTTGTAAAACGACCCTACTCTTTCCGACCAGTGATCAATAACCTATAAAACGTTTAAGTGTGTAGATGTTAATATCTATCCTGAGGTATAATTTGAGTTTTAATACTTATAGCGCTAACAATGCCGTAGAAGTAAATAATAGTAGGTAGGTACTACACTACACAATACTTAAAATTCATTATGGAAATGCAATTACCAAATGTAAACATATTGTTAAAAATATATCAATATAAGGGTATTTCTCGTTTTTGCAAAATTCGACTGTGACTGGCAGTTTTTGAGCCTGTTATAGCCAAACACTTAAAATGTGCTTTGTCCTCTTAAAGTATACATCAAATACTATAACTTCAGAAAAAAGAAACATACATTTCATTCATACTTTTTTTTACATAAATTTTTAAACCATGAAAAATGTCCCTTCCGTGTGTGTGATCAGTCTGTCTCAAAATACAAAAAAAATTGCTGTGTTATATCTGTTAAAATAAATGCTTAAAAAAGAATGCCAATCATATTAGATATAAATGTATTCAATAAATATAGTAGTTTAGGGGGTTTTTATCTTTCTTTTTTTCTTTTATATAGTTACAAAGTTT